>PVKA01001323.1:0-128051 GCA_004027165.1 Ctenomys sociabilis | reverse complement strand
AATTGTGCTGCTAAAGTTGCATACTCTTAATTTTAAATTAGGTAAAAATATATCACTATAGAATGATGTCTAGTTCTTTCAAGAAGTACCCAAGGTGAGTTTGACTGGATTAGTGGTGATTTTAAAAAAAATTGCGGGGCTGGGAGACAACTCAGTAGAATAAGCACCTGCCTGGCAAGTGCAAGATCCTGAGTTCAATTGCCGGTATCCAAAAAAAAATTGTATTACTATATTTTTAAATACAAGTGATTATAATCTCTCTCCCTTCCTATCTCTTTAAAATGTGCAGCCCTGTTTTTAACACGACTTTTTGATTTTTATCGTCACATTTTGGGTCTCTCATATGAGAGGAAACAGGTACTATTTAACCTTTTGCTACTGACTTACTTTATTTAGTATTACGACCCTGAGATCCATCCATCTTCCTAACTGTGACCCAAATGTATCCTTCCTTCTGCTGAGTCATTCTCCTGTGTGCATATACACCACAATTTTCTTTACGCACTGATGGGCTTCTAGGCCACTTCTATGATTGAACTCTTCTGAGTTGTGCTGATATGAATAGGGGTATGAAAGGATCACTACAATACTGAACTCTAGCTCAAATGGAATTTTGACTTTTAGTTTCCTGAAGAATTTCTGTGCTAATTTCCACAGTAGTTGTACTACTTTATGGTCCCACTAATAATGCCCCTAACATAAATATATCACAAAATATAACGGTTTAGAAAAGGGTCATAATAGGATGACATTTTCTCACCCACCATCTTTTTTACTAACATTGTCAAAAAAAAATATTTTTTTAGGAAGGGTCTACAGGGTGTTCAGGGTCTCACTCCTAGATCGGACTCATAGTGACCCACCTATTTACAGCCTCCCAAAAGCTGGGATTACAGGTTCACGCCACTAGGCCCAGTCTCAATTGCCATCTCAGTGCATCCCAGAGGCAGGGTTGACATTATAGGCCCAGGGATCAAACTCCCAGCCCCTGTGCCTGCTTGTAGTCAAAGAGCCAAATTCTTTTTACAAAATCACTACAAATAATTCTTTCACATCTTTTTTTAAATAAAAAATAAATATACTATGTACGTAGTTGGAGATATAGCTAAGCAGTGTAGAACTGGCCTAGCAAACACAAAGCTGTGAGTTAGATTTCTGGTACCCAAAAAAAGAACATGTATGTGTGTGTATATGCATATACAAACATATATTCACATGTACATGCACACAACCAAAAATTATTTATATAAATATGATATGAAAAAAAATTCTTTATATCTTTTTTTTCTTACATGTCTTTATTTTGGCTACGTTTCTCTTGTTGCTGAGACAACATACCCAATACCCAAAGTTAAGGAAGAAAAAGTTTATTTAGCTCACAGTCTGTGGAGGCTTTACTCCATCAGCTGGCTCAAAGCAGAGGGGCAAGGCACAGGGGCAACCGTCGACGGCAGCAGAAGGCATCAAAAGAAACAAGAGCAAAACAGGGAAAGAAGAAGAGCAAAGCGGTCTCCCTCCTCGTATTGCACCCAGGCTAACTGCCCTGCAATGAGTGTAGAACGCACACCTCCAATTCTCTCACCAGACAATGAACCAATCACAAACTCTGGATTCAGCCACCTCCCCCACGACCGCAGGAGGCTTTGGGGAGGGGTGGGTATTTAGACACAAACCATAACAGTCTTTCTATTGGTGCATTCTGATCTCCATTGTTTTCTCTCCTCCTTTGTTTTGTTTTATTTTGCTTTGTTTTATGAGACAATGTCTCACTATGTAAATAGTCGGGGCTTGAACTCGCTGAGTAGCTAGGATGACCACACTCACAATCATGGCAATCTTTCTACATCAGCCTGCTGAGTGCTGGGATTACGAGCATGGACCACACACACAGTTTCCATTTTTTCAATAGTTGTATATATTTCATTATGTGATATAGATATTTATAAAGTAGGACTTTTTTTATTTCCACCCTTTGGTTACTTTTCTGGATAGTTTTAAATTTACATAAAAAGTAGAGAGCATATAATCATTTATTATATGTGTTTTGATAGGATTGCCTTCTAGTCCATCATTTGTATTCTCATTCCCTGAACAATAACTTTTTTTATAGTACAGAAACTATTCAAGGAAGCCCGGCTTCCAGGCTAATTGTATTCTCCACGCTTCCCCCTTCATAACTTGAAATCCTCACAGCCCGTACCTTGGAATGTGGTGGTGTGTGGAAACAGGGTGTTTACAGAGATAAGTTCAAATGCACTCATTAGAGTAGATCCTCCTTAAGGAAAAGGAAAGAAACATAGGGGGAAGACTGTTGGAAGATGCTGGCACAAAAAACTAATTGCAAGACAAAAGGGGGTCCCGGAATCGTCCTGCTCTTGTGACCTTCAGAAAGAAATCACACTGTTGGTGCTTTCAATATAGATTCCAGAAATGAAAAAATCAGTTTCTGAAACATAAGCCATCCCGTCCACAGGTCCTTGTTAAAGGAGCCCCAGAAAGCAATATGCAAACTTACTTGTTTCTCTTTTATAAATCATTGTCTTTTGATGTTGAGAAACTAAAGTCAGCTAGATTTTTTTTTCCCACATTTTTGTTTTATTTCACTTTCTTTATTCTTTTAATTAATTTTATTGAGAAACAAATAGTAATGAAAGAGCTTCAAAACAGGTTAGTGGGATGGTTACAATAATTAATACATTGCATATTGTTGTCTTCATAGTAGTTATTCATAGTACAAGACACAAACATGATATCCTGTCCAAACACTATAGTACAAATCTTTCTTCTCACTGAAATAAAAGAAAGTAGCTGTATATATATCCTGATGTCTCTAATGGGTAGTTTAAAGCAGGAGAAAACTTGGCACTGTTTCCTTGATTTATATCTGTGTCTTTTACTACCTTAAATTTATGGTTAGATTTCTGCCCATTTCTTCATTTAAGAATGCTAATCACTTCAGGAATATCTGTTTAACCACGGGAGTATTCACCCTAAATTTGCCTAAGCTACCTCATTCTCCTTAGAGACTGAGGACAATGTAAGAGCAACCCCGGGATAGTCTAGTCGAGAGATGCAGGCACATTCAGTAGCCTGCTTGCACAGCTGGAGCTGGAGCAGGGCTGTCTCCAATCATTGCCTTGGAGCCAGAAACAGCAGATCCTTGTAAACAGATCATCTGATAATGACAGCACCAGCCCGAAGTAAAAGCAATCATGACAGGAAACTGAATTTCCCCTCAAGTGAGAAGACCTCCTTGGGGACCACCCTACAGAACCAGAAGTAAAACACTGACTAAACAAAAGCTAATCCTTCTCAGCAACCTGATAAAAAAGCTTGCCTTACTTTTTGAACCGACTCAAGATGATTCTTCTATCATCTGTTTCCCTTCTTTTTGAGGTAAAAGTCTCCTATCCAAATAACATATTGTCTACGTACTCATAGTATTTTTTGTGGGTTTCATTTCTGTTGTCACCAGGACAAAAGATTCTGTGTCGAATGTCATGACTAGTTAGAATTTTAAAATAATTTCTGAGAAAATGACAGCAAATTTATACCACAGCATTAGAAATAAAGCAGTGGAGATGGATGGAGTCCCTATTTAATGAATTGTCAACTTTGCAGATAATTGCTAGTATACTGAATAGAGTATGATAGTTTGTGAGGCAGTAACTGAAAGATTTTGGACCTGGTACTAGGAAGAACAAATTGATCATTACCTGATACACAAAGTCTAAGAAATGGCTTTAGGGAAAGTTTTACTAGAAAGTTTAGTAGTAAGTTGCTTTAGGTATGTTAATATTGAGTTATGATTTAAATGTATGCAATAATAAATGTTGAGTAGAACATGAAGTGTGTGTCTCTGGAGCTCAGTTCAAAAGTCTGGGCTAGATACATAAATTTGAAAATTATTGGAATAGCAGCAACATTTGTAACAGTAAGTAGGTAAATACCTCAAATAAAGGCTGCAATAATCTGTGTGTGAAGGTCATGGATATGGGAGAATCAGTTGTCTTCAGAAATAAGAAATGAGTTGCAAAAGGAAAAATCACAAGAGAATTCTGTCTTGGAAGAATACAAAGTATTTAAGGAGAAGCAAGGGATTAACCACATAGCTGGGTGATAAAATGAAAATATATAATTTGCATTTGAAGAGGTAATAACAATGTCTATTTACTATTAATATCTGTTAGGAGTATAGTAATAGAGGAACAGAGAAATGGCACAATAACTCCACAGGAGGGGCCAGGGAGATAGCTCAGTAGAATAAGCTCTTGCCTTGCAAGCAGGGAGTCCTGAGTTAAATCCCCAGTACTGAAAAAAAAAAAAAAAAAAAAAAACTCCACAGGATTTAGATCAAGGCAGGATATTTATTGCCGAGGAAATATTGTAGTTTTTTTGCTTGTTTGTTTGTTTGCCAATAAAAATAACACACATCAGATAGGGATTAAGAATAAAGCTAAGTCACGCAGCAACTAAACTGAGTACCCAGGAAATTAAAATGAAATCAGTCAGAAGGGTCGCACCTCCTGTTCTCAGCTCCTCAAACTCTGGAATCACAGGCACGGGCCACCACGCCCAGTCGCATTCGCCCGTCGCAGCCTGCCCCCGGGGCGGGGCCAACACTGCAGGCCTGGGGATCCAGGCCAGAGCACCTGTGTCTGTCTAAGCAGCCTGTCTAGCCGGCCCCTAGGCGGTATTTCTGAACTCATTTTCAATATTGTTTTGGATGGAACTTAGTTATTCCCAAAATGGTAAGAAGAGATCACCGCAACTCCGCTCAACCATTCAGCTATGCACTGTATCACTAACCCTGAGAAGGAAACTTCATTGGATTAAGAAAGGCTAGCTGGTTAGAAAGTCTCCCTCCACAGTGTGCCCGGCGTGGGGATGGGGGCCTGCTCCTGGAATCTTCGTAAGGTCTTCTACCTGTTTTTTTCTAGCACTGTTACACTGCTCTACTTCCCAATGCCATTAACTGAAATGTTTGGCTTGAAACTTCATTTGGATGAAGAAACACTCAGCAAATTAGCAAAGAATGGCCTCTAGATATGGCTTTGTATATCATGGAGATGTGACCTAGGGTATTTTCTGTGGCCCCAGGCTCTTTTCTCTCTGGCACTGTTGCCCTTTTCTGTGTCTAGAGGTTTAAGCTGGGTACCTTTGAGATCAGAGCCTTCCTCCACAATAGTTATGCCTCAAAGCCCGCTCTCCATGGAGTCCTGAGGCAGGGATTCCTTAACAGGTGAGAAAACTTATACTTCTCTGCCTTTAAATTGTATTGGGTGTTGTGTCCCAGGAAGAAGAGAGGTAATCCACGTACCACTTGAAAGCAGAATGTGACTCCTGATTGTTGTTAAAAAGAAAATTAATGCTTTATCATAATATTAAGACAGCTTCAACAACAGCCTGTCAGGATGAGATTCATTAAATCTTCCAGAAAACAGTAAATGACTCTCTTAATAAAGGCTAAACCAGAGCCAGGCACAGTAGCACACCACCGTAAATCCCAGCATTTGGGAGACTGAGGCCGGAAGATTGCCATGAGTATGAGGCCAACCTGACCCACATCCAAGACCCTGTCTGAAATAAATACATACATACTCATATATACATATACATACATACTACATCCCTATGGTCCTAATTGTTTGGGGTGGAGCACAAAGCTCTTAAATGCATACTCTGTGACATTGCATGGAAAAAATTCAGACTTTAGGACCTATAAGTAGAAAAGTAAGCTAAAGCTCAAACTGCAAACATGAAAATTATAAAGTGATCTTAAATTATTTCATTTGTATTTTAGTTATGTTTGATGAGCCTAATACATGATAAAAATATAATTTTAAGTCAAATCTTATTTTAATAATAAAATAATATTAAAAAGAGTTCATTTTTTCTCTCACTTTTTTAATGTATTTGGTATAGGCTCTCACTACACAGTTCAGACGCCTAATGACTCGTGTTTTCAGCCTTCCCAGCACTGGGATTGCAGGCAAACACCACCACACCCAGACTGGGTGGCTGGCTCAGTGCACCTGGGGGGCAGGGCCTGCGTGGCATGCAGTACAGGGACCAAATCCAGGTACCTGCACTGGCCTAAGCAGGCACTTAGTCCGCCGAGCTATCTCGCCAGATCTTCATTTCCCATTCGTGATGCTTAAGATGATGGCTTGTTTTCCTTAAATATGGAAGAATATGCTAGCACATTATCATGTGTATTGCATTTTTTTAAACTTGTCACTTATTATTCTGTAGTCATTTCATTCACTATAACTCCTTCCCATGACCTCACAGAGAATAATTACACATACTTACAGATAAATATGGAAATGTCAATTTCCTTATACATTCACAAGTTCCAGTGCCGTTCTCTGATATAAGGCATCAATAATTCTTACAGGTCCCGTGATCTCAGGATAACCATCCCCTATTAACTCTGTAGAAGGGCGTATTCCTAACTCCATGAATCTGAAAACCTAGAGAGGAGGGTCAGCTCTTCGTATTCTGACAAACTCTCCAGATGAATCTGTGAACAGCTGGCTAGGACCACTGAGTTTAAACAAGCCTTCCTGCTTCCCAGTTGTATCTTATTTTCTAATATGACAGAGTCAGAAAATTCTCTCTTCTGTCGACTTTGCCTCTGGCTGTGGATGGAAGCAGAGAAAACACACAGTGAAATCCTCTGATGCACATCATGTTTTAATACAGAGGCTCTCCAGAGAAACTAGAGGCCTGGTTAATGCTCTGATCTATGAAGTAGCAACAGTTGGTGAATGGAGAACACAGAGCTGATGCATAGTGACAGTACAAAGAATAAAGCAGGGAATGTGACCTCCCCATATAAAAATAATTCACCTGTTTATGTGTTTCATATGATCTCATAACTTATGGGGAAGGGCTGAGCTGGAAATCAGTCACACAGGCCTGGATAAAGTGAGGCTAACCCAGAATACAGAGACCTTGAGGCAAGCCAAACAACTTGTTAGACAGGTCCAGTCTCCTCTTAGGAGAGGGGTTTCACCTGTTATTAACTACTTGCTGACTATAAATAAGTGTGCTGCAATTGTTGGGCAGTTCCCGTAAACCACCAGGAGAGGGTGTTCCACCTGGCCTCAGCTCTCTGCCTCCTCTAGGGTACTGGTTTCTTCGTCCTCTGCTGTCCTGCGAATTTCAAGAACTGCCCCCAGTGAGGCCGTAAGTCTCCCAACAACTACAAAATAGGTATGTTGTTTTCTGTTTAAGTAATTGGCTCTTCTAAGAAAGAAGCCACATCTTCACAACTGAAAGGTGTCATTCAGTATTTGAGACTATATGTACATGGGACTCCGATGCCACCAAAGAACGACTCACATTGTTTTCTAACTCTCTCCTCCCCTCTTAAATTCCTCTCCAGTTTATAGTTGAGCTTTTAACAAATGGAAATAAGTTGTCCTTCTGTTTCATTAACACTATCAGCATCTCGTTTGATGTAAATTGAAATACTTTTGTTGTACACAATAGAAATCGACTTTGCCTAACTTAGACAAAAAGAAATTTATTGGAAGGCTACGCGCCTGATGCATATAAACAGACAGTTTAAGAACTACGTACAGAATGCCTCACATTTCCAGTTGGCTGGAACAAATTGACTTTTTATGTGTACTTACTTGCATTTCATCTTTATTTCTCTACCTCCCTCCCTTTTTATGTGAGGGCAGGTGATATTCACTGAGAGCCTTTCCCAGGCCATACACAGAAGGGGGCACAGATTCCCAGGGGGGCAATCCAGCATCATTAGGAGGAGAGCAGGCACTTCAGAGGCAGTGAAAATGGCAAACACCCCCTGAACAATATTTACTCTCACATTGATTCAGCTATAACTCGGGTTCCTCTTTCTGGGTTTACAAGAGTACCTGTCATCTTGGTCTTCTAAATGTGTGCCGTTTCTAATGTCATGTCAATTAGTATTATGTTCTGTTTAAAATAAATTTTAGAAGGGAGACAAGAACAAAACTTTAAGGTTTTTTGCAAGCAGGCGGTAGTCCAGCACATGCCAATCGTACATAAATAACTGCATTTGTAATCTCAGCATGAGCAACAGATGTGAAGATAAAAACAATGCATCAACCATTGTTAATCAGCTATTCTTGTTTTGAAAGTCTGTAACATATGTATCGTTGCACATTGCCCTGTTTCTGTCTTTGATATTTTGTTCTTGCTTTCATTTTTACTCTTCAAAGTAAAATTAAATTACATTTTAAAAAAGAATAGAGGGAGGAATCTCTACTGTTTTCTTCATTTGATAAATGTGTATTACAAACCCATAATAAGAAATATTAGAACTTTCAGATCCAAGAGTAGCAAAATCTCACTGAGCTCAGGACTTAAAATTCCTAGTTTATAATGGCAGTAATAATAATAAGTGATTGTATTAAATTTATGAATAATGTTAGTTACATGAGTTAATAAATTCAATAATATTCCAAAATCAGACTCTGCAGTACCAAGATAAAAAAATATGTGAGGAGGAGAAAATCTCATGAGTAGGAAAAGATAGAAGATAATACATTTAAAATGTCTTCAATTTAATGTCATTTTGTATACTGGCTATAATCCAGAGTGTCAGGGACAGAATATGATTTGATTGTACCAAATTTCTTCCCTTCCAGACTCATCTACAATTGCACACATATCCAAGTTAACAATCAGCAAGTAAGGTAAGTTAAGCATCTTATAGTGCTCTTAAAATGCATAGTTAGTTAGGATGGAATGGCTTAGAGGTACAAATGACGTGCCTTCTAATCTTACAAAAAGCTGTTGATCCATTGCTAACTGACACTTTGTGCCTTACTTTTAATATCCTTTTGATCCTGTCTGGAGTTGCAGTCAAAAATGTGTTAATGCGATGAAATATACTACTACCCTGAGAGTTTATTTCTGGGAGGTTTTGTCATTCTTGAAACCTTCTTGGAAGTCAGGCATTTTCTAGTAAAGTGACATGGTTTCCTGAGGAAAATTACTAGGTTGTTCTGCCAAATTAAAGCAGAAGTGGGAGGGGGGATGGGATATCTCAAAGCATAATGTGGCATTAGACAAAAATAATTCATCGTTAATCAAATTTAAAAAGGACCTTCCAGAATTAACGCAAAACATTCTCTCTCTCTCAGGCAAAGTACACAGTAGCCAGTAGCAGAAATATTCTGAAGGACTGATGGCTAGAAGTCAGGGATATTTCATAGTTTATAGGAAGCTGTAGCAATTCTGATGGGAAGGGTTAGCAATAGTTGAGCAATACGCATTTATTATCTAGCATCATTTTTTCTTGTATCTAGTATTCTTTAAAGAAAAGATGCATAAAATTGTTCAACTCTAGACAAAAATAATTGGAAGATATCCATCTGAGATGAGAAACCAAAATTTAACTCACCTTTACAAAAAAAAAAAAAAAAATTCATTACCTCCTAATTGAGAATTAACCAGTAGTACGGAGACACATTTTTTTAAGAGGATAAGCCCTAAAGTAACAAGACAAATAATGAAAAAATTTTTCCAGTAAGTTTCAGGAATTTACTTTAAATAACCTGCAGCTGGTTAAAAGGGAATTCATGATAAAAATATAGGAAAACAAGAGATACTTGGGGACAGAGGTGGGAAATGGACTCCCCATACACTAACCTAACACTGCCTCTAAAACTAATGATTAGAGCACAAAAATGTTTTCACATTGAAATTCTGCTTTTTATGTTTTTCCCAATACAAAAGAAAAAAATTCAAAACAAACTGTACAGTTAGAATTTTGATATAGAAATATTTTTAAATAAGTTGTCCATAGGACAACTGGCCCAGCTCTCCCTTGCAATATCCCCAGGTTTAACTTTTCACAAAGATGTTGGTTAAGACTTGCCGCCTCTCTCCCTCAGGCATGAGGACAAGTGAGGCTCACAGTGTATCCATCTGCCCCAAACCACGCTGTTCTTTTCACAAAACCCTGCCCTTTCAGACCGGCTAGAACTCATAGTCCTCATCAGTCATGTCGATGGCCCAGGCAAACTTCTCCCGCTGAGTTTTGTTGAAAATTTTTTCAGTCAGCTCACACACACACACACACACACACACACACACACACACACACTTCTTGCACCAAGCCACTGAGATGCTAGGGTCCAAAGAACTGAGTTTAGACATTCCTGAAGCAACTTGCTTGTCCTCCTCGCAGTCTGTAGCCTGAGCTTCCAGCTTCATCCGCTGCTCCTCCAGTCTCTACACAGCCTTCTTGGGTTTTGCATCCTTCATGGCGTTGGCATCAGCTTGGGCACTTTTCAGGTCCATCCCAGCATCTGCTAGCTCATCCTTCTTGGCATCAATCTTAGACCGTAAGTTCATCATAGACTCTGCGAAAGTTTTTTGGCGGTGCCCTCTGATAGTCACAAAGAATTGCAACAGCTCGATTGGCACAGTTGTGAGAGAGAATCTTTGCTGGGATGTTCTCATCCGGGGCTGTGTGCTCTTTTAGCTGTTGCTGTAGCATGATGGAGGCATTGTATGTGAAACACCCTGGCAGTCAAGCCCTCCATGAGATCCTGAAGGTGCTTGTTTAGAATACCAGTATGAAGTCCATCAAACAGATCATCGTTGGGCTCTTTCTTCTCCATAAATAACTGCAAATTCTTAAAAACTTATTTTTCAACTGGGACCTTGTTATAGTATCTAATGGAGTCCTTCCCAAGAAAATCAAACTCAACCACGTATTCTTGACCATCCAATTCTGGGTACAGGTTGGCATGCTCCACACAAAGTGAAGAGCAGCCTATGATGTCTGCTGTTTCTCTTCCTTCCTTCTCATTTCCTGCTCTCAGAGCAAGCTTGTCAATGAAATACAGTGCTGCAGCTCTCTGTCAGACTTTCATCTCTTTGGACTTCCAGTCTTCTTGAAGCTGGTTTCGGATCTCGTCTACACACTTATTCAACCACCAGGCAGTCTCATATTTCTACGCGCCTGTCTCACCCTTGATGCATGAATTGGGATTCAACATGATGTATTTAATAGAACCTTGGATATTCTCTGTCTGGGAGATCAGCCAACTTACTTTGCTGTCATGCCTGACCTCTTTCTACTTATGTCCTGGAGGCAGGGAAGGAACCTTGGCATCTTTGCTGCAGGTTATGTGATATCCTTGGGTGGGATCCCTCACTTCAGCATGCCCATCTTGCGGTGGTTGCCTTCGCCAGGGGCTCTGTCTTGAAGTTAGAATACTCTCTCTGTGGTTATCCATAATACAGAAGCCATACTCTTTTAGTAAATTTTTCATTTTCCTCTTTAATTTTCAATTTTTCTTCCTCCCTTATCTGTTTTTGAGCCTCCAACTGGGCTTTGAAATGCTGATTCATCTGAGTAAAATAACTTTTGTTTAGGTTGGCGATAATGTCCTTTTCTTTATTAGTCATTTCCTCTCTCCAATCTTTAAAGAAATTTTTTCCTAAATATTCCCTTAGTAGTATATTCATGATCGAGCATTTTTGCTGAGAATGTAGCTATTTTTTTCTGCTTTGCAGCTCAACTTCAAGATTTTACCATCATAGCAAAACTGGACACTTTCTGGAAAAGGCTCATGTGGGTGGAGCAAATACAGAGCCTTTATGTCCCAGGAATTTCCACTTGATGCCTTCAGGATAGCGTTCTTCTTCCCAGCATTTCCACTTCTGTTCTTCTTTCTTTGGCTTCTTTTTCTTGTTATCTGACTCAGGAAGTTTTTCTCTTTATCTTTAATCTTTGGTTTTTTTCAATGTGCCATCCTCTTCTTCCTCTCATTTTCATTTCTTCTCCTTACTATCTTCTGTTTTAATTTTCTTAGGTTTGTAATCCATCCTCATCTCCCATCTCTTTCATGGCTTTAGATCCTCTTTAGGAGGAAGAGCAAAATAGCCACGTTCAGGTTCATCTTTAATTTGTGGTGGGCTAGAGAAGCCATTTTCTTTCTCCTTCTTTATTTTTGCATCCTCAGAGGCTCAAACGTTTTCCTCCTTTTGCTTTTCCTTGTAACAATAAAAATCATGAAATCAGGAAGAAATTAAGAAGAAAACTCTCAAGATTATAGCACACAAAAAGTCAAATTTTCTTCTGACCTACTTGAGATAAGCCATAAAAATTAAAAGTAAATAATTGCACTTCATTGAATCAAAGTGTATGGCAAACCAAATAGATGTAAGGAGAGAAGATATTTTGAGCGACATCTACATTATGTGGAGGTGAAGGCATTGGCAGATGTGTGTCCCCATATAAAAATGAATCAACACAGAATCATTATATAAGTTATAACAAACTTTCTACAGAAAATAACAGCAATGAAAATAAAAGAAATCCACCACTGCAAGCTCCAAATAAAATGACAATTGATCTGATGATTGTAGTTTGCAAAGGACTTAAAGACTTTTGTTTCTATACTTAAAGACAAGTGTCAAACAGTGGAACACTTAATGAAAGACATTTTTAACATATGTCAAAGACATATTTTAATGTAAGAAAAGCATTTTCAATTAAAGAGGAAGCAAAGGTTTCTAATACTTGAAAGCTTTTTTTAATTCGGTGCAAGATAAAAGACTATGAAATAAGAAATACAGCAGAATTTAATAAAAAGTGAATTTCAAAATTTTTGTGCATATGAAATGTTTTCATCCTCATCTATAATAAGGTAAATACAAAGTCAAATTTCATGAATATGGCAATATTTGAAGTGCTGGAGTATTAACAATCCAAGTGTGACACTATTACACACGATCAAGTGTTGAGGAAATAGGATCCATATGTTTTACTGATGAGAGTAGAGTATCCTAGGGTTGCTACACAGAGGAATTTAGTGCTACCTAAGAATACACAAGCACATCGTTTTATCTGGTAATTCTGCTTCCAGGAAATTAGACTTGAAACACATTTTACAAATATGGAATGACAAGTGCATTTGGTATTTCATTATAGCATTTTTTTCTTTTCTGATATTTTAATCTTCTTGTTTGAGGTTTTTCACATGTAATTCAAGTAGCATAAAATAAGACTATTGTAAATTTAAATGCAATTTAGATTTGGTGAACTTATAGTTGTGCATATATCAGAATACTCCAATTTCAAAAGATTCTTACCCCCCTCAATAAAAACTTTTGTATTTATTTGTAGCCAGTCCCCACTCCCTAGGCCTGGGTGTGGTGGCACACGCATGTAATCCCAGCACTCAGCAGTAGAGACAGAGGAGGATCACTGTGAGTGTGAGATCAGCCTGGGGCCACAACAGTAAGCACAAGGCTCACCCCAACTGCATAGCAAGACCCTGTCTCAAAAACAGAAAAGTGAAATAAATCCCCACTTCCACAAGCTTCATGAAGAGATGATTGTGTGTTCTGGAAATGTCAGGTAACTGGTCATGATAAAATACGCAATGTTTGACATATGATTACTTTCAAAAAACACACAGTTTTTCAGATTTTCATGCTCTAACATGAATAATTATTTTTTCATTGTTGAATATTTCATTGCATACACAAGGAACTTTTTGTGGCCCATTTTCTAATAGATGGACAATTCAATTGTAGTTTTTAATCTATCTATTTCTACAAATACTTTCATGTTTCTATGCTATATCCTCTAATTTCATTTTGAATAGATTTACAGCAATTCAATTAGTAAGCTGCATGGGTTTTGTACTTAACACTTTCAATTAAGTTGACAAAATGTTTTATAAAATTAATCATCTCCAAACAGTTTATGAGAAATATTTTTCACATTATCAGAAATCTCTGATATACTACTACACTAGACGGAACAAGAGTGTTAAGACTGTAAAACAGTTCCCAAAGGAGGAGAAGGATGGCTGAATATTTCCAAGCTCCGTGAAACATCAAGAAAATTTAGAAAGCTAAGACTACACAAACAGGCTGTATAAGTTGTAAAAACCAAAAAATACAGAAAAACATTAGGCCAGTGCACACTGACCTGGCAAGCATAAGGTCCTGAGTTCAATCCCTGGCAAAAAGAAAGAAAAGAAAAATATGAAACCATCAAGAAAAGGTTGACCCAGTGACAGAGTTTTTCACAAGTGGAAAGGTCAGAAGGTAGCTGAATGATATACCTAAAGCACCCGGTAGACAAAAATTACAAACAAAAATGAATTCTACTTGCAAAAAGTTCTTCAAAACTAAATATATGCCTCAATTTAAACATCACAGTCTATAAGGTCTATTGCAGATAAATATCTAAGCAGGTACTTCACTGATTCGAAAATATCTCTTGTTCAATATTAGATTAAAAATACACATGTATTTTTAATTGATGGTGTCAATATCAATAATAATTAAGCAGTTTTGACATAAGTTTTCTTTTTTTTCATTTAAAAATGAGGAAAATCTGAAAAGAAAGATTTGTGCTAAAGGGTTTGGACAGGATACGATGTCTGCCTCTTCTACTATGAATAACCACTATGAAGACAACAACGTGTAATGTATTAATTACTAAAACTGTCCTATTAATCGGTTTTGAAACTGTCTCATTGCTTTTTGTTTCTCAATAAAATTAATTTAAAAAATAAATTGATTTTAAAAAATGAGGAAAATCATTGTTTCTTCAGACTGGAATGATCAAATCACTGCAGTGTCTCGCTGATACTTCTTACGCACAATTTAAAGAACTGATTACGGGTTGTTACCTAATAATTTTCCACTGGCACAAGCTTACAAGAGCAGAAATACCATCACCGAAACTTGCAAATGGACTCAAAGGAAACCACAAATCTCAACAGTTGAACACTTTCACAAGAGGAAATGAGGATGTGAGGGCGACCTGGCGGCGACATCGGTCACCCCGCGGATCGCCCGGGTGATTGGGGTGATGGGGCTGGCTAGGCAGCGTCCCGCTCCTCCTCCACGCTCCTCGCGCGTCCCTCCGGATGCTGCGCGCTCGGTCCAAGAGGACCGCCGCCCGGAGAGGGAGGACGGTTCCTCGGTTGGGGGCGTCCAAGCAGCCGCGCTCCCTGCTGGAACCTCCAAACAAGCCCTGGAGAGGAAAGGAAAATGGCCATGAGGCATTGCTATTGTCGAGAGGAATTCATTGCTTTTTGTTGGTTTTTTTGGGTTTTTTTTTTTTTTTTTCTTTTCTTTTCTTTTCTTTCATTTTTTTGGTACAGGGTCTCGTTACGCAGCTCGGACTCATAGTAATTCTCCTGACTCAGCTCCCCAGCATGGGGATTATAAATGTGCGTCACCACGCCCAATTTTGGGACCAGCACGGTGTACCTGGGGTTCAGGGAATAGCACAGCATGTGGGTGCAGGGATCGAACCTGGGTCCTTGTTGTTTTTTTTTTTTCTTTCTTTCTTTCTTTCTTTCTTTGTTTGCGGAACTGGGGATTGAACTCAGACCCTTGCGCCTGCCGAGGAAGCGCTTATTCTACTGAGCCATCTCCCCGGCCCCTGGGTCCATTTTTTTGCCAGGCAGGCACTTAGACCATTATCCCCCCAATCTGTTGAGAGGAATTTGAATATAAAAATTCCTTCATTAGATTTGTGCTACACATTGGAACATGTTTTAGGAATGATTTAAATGCTGAATTTCACTTTATTAATTTTATTCACACTAGAATGACATATTTGCGTGTAAAACAGCTCCTTTGATGAATAAAAATGTATATAAATCAAAGGTAGGATTTATCCATTTTCCCTGTACTAATTGTTCCTAAGATAATCACAAGTTCTCAAACTAATAAAGTGTGCACTAAATGAAAAATACAAGTGGGACAGAGTATAAAATGACATTTTTAACTAGGAAATAAAATAATCCTAATGTAGTATCAGTCACTTGAGACAAAAACCCTAGACCATATCAGCTAATAAAAGAACATAAGAATAGGGAAGAAAAAAAAAAAAAAGAGATGGAAACAGAATAACCTTGGTGATGTCACATCTGACTCCTGGTCGGGGAACCGAAGGTGTCACATCAGGGACGAGCACCCTGCTCTGCTGTCTGGCGGCCCGCGAAGATCACCAAGGCAGCCTCAACACAAAATTAGAGAGGGCTGGGGAGATGGCTCAGTAGAATAAGCGCTTGCCTGGCAAGGGCCTGAGTTCAGTCCCCGGTTCCGGAAAAAAAAAAAAAAAAAAAATTAGAGATGAAGTTCAGCTAAAGGAAGATACTTTGTTTGTAAAGAGGAAAAGGAAAGGAAAAAAAAAATCAGAAGAAAGAGCGGTAGTACCCTGATAAGACAGAATCAGGATCTGGAGAAGTGGAGGACCCAGGGGCCCTTTCTCCCCAGCTGCTTTTACAGAAGGGTGAGCATCTCCCTCACCATCTGAATTTGCCATAACCAAACTGGCTTCTGGCAACTCTGCCGACTGTCATTTCTTCTGGTGGAATCCATGCAGCTTTTTTCTGTTCAATTTTTGTAGTAGATACTAGCAGTTACCTTGGAATACCCACCCAGCTGAACTCACCATGGCTCTGGGTATGGAGGGCTCATCCCACCCGAGGCTTTTTGCCAACAGCATAAAAGGAAAACCAGAGAGTAAGACAACATGCTATTGCTGGAGAAGCTTGCCAGGCTGTTTTCCTTATATGAACTCAGTTGTTCTCATTATTGAAAGAGCTCGGGTCCTCATTATCACTGAGGATGGCTGCCTTTCTCTTTGGGGAAGCTCCGGTACTTACCTTGAGCATTGCTTCCTGGCTCCATGCAGATCCCTCAGCCTCCTGCCACAGATCCTTCATTTCACTGATGTAAACTTTCCAGATTCCACTACTGACTACTGGGCTTTCCCAGCACAGATCCATGATACAGATCCACGAGACACTGTCATGAGCTTTAGACCCTCATGCTGGACTTGTGGAGGGCACTGCCTTAGGCTCTAGGTCTTCAGCTGGACTCATGCAGGACAAAACTACAGGACTCAGGTCCTCAGCTCTTGAGTGTGGCAGATCTCTTGCACTCCTCTGCATTTAATCTTTTGGGTGAATATTACAAAATAATCCTAAAAATGTGTTCTATTAAATATACTCCCATGCAAGCCCTGACTACACTTCTCTTCAACCTACCTTTTAAGGCCTTATCTTTGGAGAAGATAGCTAGTTGGCAAGGAAGCATCTTATTCATGCTTAGTTTAGAGTTGGGAGCAGGGACAAATCTGTTGCACTCTATGATGACCCTAGCACTAATAATACAGTGAATCTAGATTGAATATCTATATATTAGTGCACAGGGATGGGTACATCCTGCATGAAAGGTTTTCAGCACCCTACTTCACTTTTCTATATTTTGTTGGATGTGGGGGTGCCCTGTTATTCATTCACATGGATTTTCCTCTGTATCCTACTTGTCAGCTCTTTTTCAGGTCTCTCATATGTCCCACACACAGCCCTTTCATGTCTTTCTTCAGCTGGTTTTTCTCTCTACCTAGTCCTTGACCCATTTCCCGGGGGAATCTCTCTAACACAGTTTGTTTTTAACTCTTCTAGTCAGGATTAGCTAGAAGACCTACTTTCTTTTTTCTTTTTTCTTTTTTAGCTACAGGCCCTACTCTAAAATCAAATCCTCATATATTGAGGAATGGCATTTCCTATAATATTATAAAGTAAATAAACAGCAGAGAATCCATATTTAGGTAAAATTGTAAACATCCTAGTTAGGAAGGCTACAAACCAAAAGTTTGTTTTCTTCTAAATCTTTTTAATCCTAGCTTCCAATCTGAAGGTTTCGGGAAGCAGAGTTTGGGGCTGGTGATCATGTCACAGGGACAACACTGTCATAAATATGGATCTATGGCTTTGAAAAAGAACCTAGAGTTGCTTCACTGCTTTCACTATGTGAAGACAAAGGCAATGACCTGCATGAGGTTTGTCTGCCTCCAGAGTATGAGAAGTAAAATGTGTAGTTTACAGGCTGGTTGCCCGAACTCTAGTGCTTTTATACTTCTCCAAACAAACCTAGATGAAAAATGATATTTTCAAATTTTATAGGTGTCAGAAATAGTCCTAGTAAAAGCGGAAGGCAAAAACGTGTCCAAAGATTATATAGGAAGATGTAAACGAACTAATTAAAATTTTAAAAACTAATTGGGAATCATTTTACACAATAAAATACTACCTAAAACACAATGGACTGTCAAACCTATTTGTTATGAAATAAAAAAGGAATTAATTGGACAAAAATGAGTAATTTGCCTTGGTTAGGAAACAAAAATCCCCCAATTACACGTTCTACACAAAAGCATCATCTGCAAATAGTAAGACTCAACAATTTTACAAGTAACAAAGATGGCTTAAAGAAATATCTGTTAAATTACACAGTGTCTAAGTGGTATGCAAATTACAATGTAAATTAATTAAGACATTTCACAATGTCAGGTGTAGTAAGAAGGCAGCAGATACACATTTCCACACAGAGTTGCCAAGCTATGGCTAAGAATGTCTAGTGTGGTGCCAAGCTCTCACCTGACAGGAGGTCTCTGTTCTTGGTGCCAGTGTAGGGGGTCTAGGCAGAAAGCTCGCTCAAATGACTTTAGCTATGAGCTGGCTGGACTGAGTGGACCACATTGAGCAGGGTTGGGAGGAAAATCTGTTTAACTAGTGTTCTGGTGAGCTTGAAGCCTCTGAAAAGTCACAGGGAAATTACTGGTCTGGAGAGAATCAGAGTACAACAACCTCCTCCATAATAGATTTAAGTAACGTGGATTATATAACTAAAAACAAAACACTTAGTTAAAAAATAATAAAGTGAAATGGGTTTAGTTTTGCCAGAGATGGGTATTACATTGCCATTTAAATATTGTAGGTACCTGAATGCAGCAAAATAATCCAATATAGTCCAGTAGTCCATAATAGTAGTGGGTCATCCATAGGACTGGCAGTGTCAGAAGTTGTTGACTTGAGCAAAAAAAGGGGATACAAATGAAGGAGCATTTTGTATCTGTATATAAAAAATAGGATAGATCTACAGCTACTTTCTTTTAATTCAATGAATAGAAAGATTTGTACTAATAGTGTGTAGCTATGTACTATTCAATAATGGGAAAAAATAAAGTAATTTAAATTGGGTAATTGACTATAATAATATACAGTGATAAAAATAAGATAAAACAGAATACAGGAACATGTATTTTTAAATGTACAAGGTGGAAAAACTAGACAAATATATATGACTTTGTGGAAGAATGATTTATAATTTTGAAGACAGATTTTAGGAAATGAAAAATGAGGAATATTTTTTTAATAAATGAAGACACATTATTTTTCAAATAAATAAAACATTTTCAAACTAAATGCAGTAGTTTCCAAGTTTTGCCATAAAGTGCACAAAGAAGTGGATGGCTTACAAATAGGCGCATATTGTCTCCTAACTGTGGTGGGGAGAACTCAAACCCAGGTTGTTTCTAAGCATTGCTTCCTCTGAGACCCGTACGGGAGGGCCCCGCCACGCTTCCCCGAGACCCCGCTCACATACTCAGTCCTTGGCCCTGTGTGGCTGTCAGCTCACTAACCCAGTTGCTCCGAGCATGTGGCGGTGTCCCCATCTACTTCACATAAACTTTTGAAAGGGACATGAGTTGAGTTGCTTTGTGGGCCCATTCCACTTTATTTATTACTGTTTTTAATCAATTATTATATTTTTTATTTTTACTTTTTATTAATTTTATTGAGAAACAAATAGCAATGAGACAGTTTCAAAATTGATTAGTGGGACAGTTTCAATAATTAATACATTGCATATTATTGTCTACTTAGTGGTTATTCATAGTACAAGATGCAGACATGATATTCTGCCCACACACTATTAGTACAAATCTTTCTATTCATTGAATTAAAAGAAAGTAGCTGTAGATCTATCCTATTTTGCATATTCAGATACAAAATGGTCCTTCATTTGTATCCCCTTTTTTTTCTCAAGTCAACAGCTTCTGACACTGCCAGTCCTATGGATGACCCACTACTATTATGGACTACTGGACTATATTGGATTATTTTGCTGAATTCAGCCACCTACAATATTTAAATGGCAATGTAATACCCATCTCTGGCAAAACTAAACCCATTTCACTTTAATGTGAATTCACCTCAAGTTAGTTAACTACAGGTATAAAGATCCTATTTCTAATACAATACACATCACAGAATACTAAACACTAGCGGTACAATGTATTTTTTCTTGGAAAGACTATCCCACCCATCATAGTCTATTATTCAAAACCACAAAAAACTTATGCCTAAAAATTCTTTTCTGCTACTTGTTCTCCATCCCTCCCAGTTCTTAATTGGCATTCATTTCCTATTTTTACATCTAGTATATTTTTAAACAAAAGCTAGAGGTGTTCTCTTCTATGTGTGTAATTCATTCTTTCTTTTTCCTTTTTCTTTCCTTTATTCTTTTACTCCTTTTTATTTTCCTTAGTGTGAAAAATAAAATATACCCTGGTCAGCAATGTGAAAACTGATATTTTCAATTTGCTATTTAACAAAATATCACTTTAAGTCAGAACACAGAGCTTAACACACACACACACACACACACACACACACACATAAATTTTTACCAGAAAATGAATTTAATTTGCAGGAAAGCAGAGCAAACCAAGAAACTTGACTGGCCTGAATAACCAGTCCTGCTAGGACTGGGGACATAGCATGGCAGTCTGGCACTTCCTGGCAAGCTCAAGAAGCCAGGTTTAATCCCGTTTCAATCCCAGGTTCAAAACTGCCCCACTAATCAGTTTTGAAACATGCTGTGCTAGCTCCAGAACCCCTGGTATACTCTGCCAGCCTCGAAACCAGGTGTGATTGTGCATTTCTGTAATCCTAGGGCTGGGGAGGCTGAGAAAGGATGATCACTATGATTCTAAACAGCCTCCTGGGGCCCCATATCCAATAAATAAATACAATAATTTTTTAAAAATTATAATTAAGCCTGCTACAGGATCATTGAAATTTTCATTATTTTTCTGTTTTTCAAAATATTATGTCAGCTTTTACTTTCTTTAAACAGTTCAAAAAATTACATATTGTATTACCTAATACTATCCAGTTTACTCTCAATGGTAAATATTTGATCTGTGAGGGCCCGCAGGATAGCTCAGCGGCTAAGCGCCTGCTTAGGCAATGCAGGGGCCAAGTTCTGATGCCAGGCGTGCCATGCCAACCCCAGCCCTGGGGTATACTGAGAAGGCAACTGAGATGGGGTGTGGTCCCACATGCCTGTAATCCCAGCGCTTGGGAGGCTGAAAACAGGAGGATCACTACAAGTCCTATCTCTGTAATGAGACCCTGTACTAAACACATTTTAAAAAATCTTTAAAAACTATTCGATCTGTTAGCAGACATTACTGCAATCACTCAGAAATGATTAACAATAGAGACCTGTACTTATAGACCACACAATATTGAAGAGAGGCAAAGCAGTATTTCTTCTGATCAGACAAGATCTAGCCACAGTTCATTTATGTAATATTTAATTAAACTTGCAAGATAATTTTTATCCTATGATTTCCAGTTTCTTCTTCAATAAGAACATATATAATAGTACCTATTACTTTTCCCCATCTATTTTGTTATTTATTTATTTGATATTTTTTTAGGGAAAGGTCTACAGGGTGTTCAGGGTCTCACTACTAGATCAGAATCATAGTGATTCTCCTGTTTACAGCCTCCCAAGTGCTGGGATTACAGGCGCACACCACCACATCCAGTCTCAATTGCTATCAGTATGCCCCAGGGGCAAGACCAGCACAGAGGCCTGGGGATTGAACCCTGGCTCCTAAACCTACTTGCAGGTGGTTTATTCCACTGAGCTATTTGGCCAGCCTCTTCTCCACCACCACCACCACCCTTTTTTTGGTATTTAGCACAGAGTCTACAGGTCTCACTACAAAGATCAGACTCATAGTGATCCTCCTATTTTCAGCCTCCCATTCACTGGGATTATAGGCACACACCACTATGCCCAGTCTCAACTGCCACCTCAGCATGCCCCAGGGGTGGGGCCAGCACTGCATGCCAGGGATCAAACCCCAGGTCCCTGCGCTCTGCTTTCACAGGTACTTTGACCCATTGAGCTTATCTGGCCAACCCTAAAGTACCCATTTCAGGAAGATATTTGCAGATCAAAGAAACAGTGAATAAAACCCACGCAGTTGATACTTATCCCATAAGTGTTCAGTAAGTATAAGCTGTTAACAGCAACTCATAGTAGATTCAGATATTGCAGTTATTATTATGTAAAATGAAACAAAAATGGCCAAATCAATTTTGAAATGGCATTTATTAAAATCAAATAATATTTACCAAAATATTTTTAAATAACTGAGTTTATATAAGTGAAAATAAAACTTTTATAGAACTTATATAGGTAAACAACTTATCACTTTCCTAACCAAAAATAATTGACTTTTAATCAAAAAGTATGGTTGCTTCCTATAGAGGTAGATTCAGTCTTGTAAGGCTTGGGCAATAAAATTGAACAATGAAATCAAACCAACCAACCTGAAGTAAACAAAGGACAAGCTGTTTCACTTAGAAAAAATGTACTTTTTAATTCTGAGACAAGAATAAATGAGCAACAATATAATAGTTTTCCAAAAGATGTCTACTTCTCCAAACAACACTACTATAAAATGTGTGGGTCAAAATATAAAGATACAATCAAAATCTTTAAAAGTTCTGGGATTGCTTTGTTCTAATAGATTGTTTTAAAGTCTCAAATATATATATATTATATATATATTATATGATTATATATAATATATATCATATTATATAATATATATTATATATGTGAAGAAATTATGAACATTAATTCAAATGATACAAGACTCAAATTTTGGTATATTTTGATGCAAAAAGAAAGTTTTTTAAAATGTTCAATTATAAGGAACAGCCCCAGCTATCACGTAACTTTGGAGAATATACAATATAGAAAATCAGGCTCATGTGCTTTGAAACTGGAGCAAGAATCTTGACACAATATGCTTGTTTTAAGAATGTAAATGGTTTTCATAAACTTTTAATGCTCTGATCTTCCTCACTAAGTATGACCCTTATAGGAGAACTATTTAAGCCCTCCAATAAATGAACAGAATAGCAACATCAAAAATCAACTAAAGTTTACAACATCTTATAAACAGTGGAGATAAATCTAAACCACTTATTAAGGCTATGGACTAGCCATTTTAAAAATAAAAGGTGGACTCCCAATTTGTTCTTTAGTTCAAAATAAATTTTGCATTTATAAGAAATGAAAATGCTACTGTGAAAATATCCAAAATAATTGTTAGTGAGCACATTTTTATCAATAGATTGTGAAAGCTCTAAAATGGAACCTGAAACAATCTAGTGGAATGCTGGTTTATTTGCTAATCTAAAAGTGAAAGATTCATGTTATGTCTAAGGCATTGGATATTCAGTCAGACAATGATAAGCTCATCGATAAGCCCAGCTGCCTATGTTATAAGGTAATAATATCATTAAGCTTCTCTCTGGAGGGTTAACAACTTAAGTTTGCATACCAAAAATAGAGAAAAATAAGAGCTTCAAGGACAGCCAGCATTTTCACCCTAGACCTTCAAGATCAGTGAGGACTCAGGGCATAAGAGAACCTGTACTGTAACATCATGTAACTCTGTAGTGTCCCAAATTTTCTAATGAAGGAGATTATAGGGCCACAGAGGAAAGTGATCATGATATAGAGTGTGACTAAGGAGAGTCACATGGAAAGAAAACATTCTCTCAGGCTTTCACAGAAAGCAAATTGGTCAAGCAATGGCCGTGACTCATCCACATGGTTGACACTGATGAAAGATCTACAAACTGCTATATAGGGTTTCAGGGTAAATCCTGAGGGGATTTGACTGACCTTGTCAGATACAAAAGATAGTTTTTGTTATATAGGTCTTGCTTTATCTTGGACCTAACCATCCAGCAGAAAAAATACAAAAATGAGGTATAAAAAGTAAAGTCATAATAATATGCTAAGTTGTAAAAGGCTCAAGTCAACAACTACTGACATTTCCTGTCCTACAGAAAACCTACTACTATTATGGTCTACTGGACTATATTGGATTACTTTGCTGAATTCACGCACCTACAATATTGAATGGCAATGGAATACCCATCTCTGACAAAACGAAACAAAAAGAGGGGGATATAAATGGACCATTTTGTAGTGAAAAATATATAGAGACATGTATGTACAAAACAGCATAGACACACAACTACTTTCTCTTACTTCAACAAGAAGATTTGTACTAATAGTGTTTAGACAAGATATCATATCTGCATCTTGTACTATGAATAACTACTATGATGACAACAACAAGCAATGTATTATTGTGACTGTCCTACTAACCTGTTTTGAAACTGTCTCATTTCTAATTCTTTCTCAATAAAATTAAAAATAAATTAAAAACTGATTACTACAATTGATTTAATAAATACAACTAAAACACAGATAACAAAGCAGTAAGACGTCTATACCAAACATTTGCATTTCAAAGAAAATATTTAAAATCTTATGCACTGTTTTCACAAATCATTTGTTAATGTCAGAATATAAAAATGAGGAAAAAAATATAAAAATGAGAAAATAATAGGAACTTACAAGATTAAATCAATTAGCCAATACACTGCAAAAGATACTAATTATTGCTAATATTCTAATAATAGTGAGTAAAATTTCTTAGAAGAGAAACTGGTATAATATTTTGGAAATTTATTTCAACATTTAAATTCTAAGCATTTTCTACTGTCCCATGCCCTTGTCCAAGGCATATATTCCCGAAGACAATATTATACACCACTTCAGTATAGTTTATTATCACAAAATGTTAAAAAAGTCTGATGTCTATCAGCACAGAATGGACTAAATTATGATACAATCAAGCATCAGACACTATGTGACTACTTTAAATAACACCTATGCAGGAATTCACAATCCTGTTTCAAAAGAAAAATTTTAATACTGTAATTAATGAAAAGTTTAATTTCAGTTTAACTCATCACATAAAACTGCAATAATAAGTAGATAATATTCCCTCTGGCCAACTCTACCTTTAACAACAGTGATGATAATTTGAAAAATTTCAGCGTGATATTCACAGTGCACCTATGAATACACACACGCAGGCTCATTATTTATTTAATGCAAAGATAAGCTTTAATTTGTGCCAGGATTCTGATTTGCTAGTTCTTTACTGTTTTACTTTGTTTTGTTTTCAAACTGTATGTTGGCAGGGTTCTCCCTTCCTTTAGATTTCTCTATAAGCTTGCAGGGGACTCCTTATGGCTTGGAGACTGTCCAAATTTCTCTCTAATAAAAATAAAGTCTTGCAATGTAGTTTTCTCCAGCAGCTTTTCTACTGCTCCTTTTACATACTTACTCTGTTTTTCTTTAACATCAAGCAGACTCCAATATGAAGCATCCCTTCAGTTTCAAAAAATTAATTTGCAATAAGATTTTTTAGAATTTAGTAAGTTTATTCATATTTTAAAGTGTATGCAAATAAGCCACTTTCCTCAAATTTGTGCCCTGAACTGCTTCTCTAAAAAATGAAAACCTTCTTCTCATCCAGAATTATTTCTTCTCCCTTGTCCTTGGCACACAGGTATAAATTACCAACCCCCAAATAGACTTACCTTTTCTGAACGATTCCCTGTCATCAAAGGCAATTTCTCGATAAATTAACCCACCAGATGTGAATAACTTTTTATCACAAATAGTAGGTGGCCAAAACTCTAGAAATTGTAATGCTGTGGTTTGCTCAAAGCAGTGAGAAGAGATCGTGCGACGTTACTGCTTCAACACTAGACACAACTCCTTTCTCTCTTGCCATGTTCTAGTTTGGAGGGAAAAAAATGAATGTATTCCAGTCCCTCCTGCAGTTAAAATCAACTACATTACCCAATTTTAGGTATAACATATAAACATAATTTTGTACTTGATTGAAGCCTTGTATGGGAAAATTTGTGGCAGGACAGAGCACACATTCACCGCGAGCACTTTCGCTTTGTCTTCTTCCTACATGAAAAGCAAATGCAAGGGCCTGGGGAGATGGCTCAGCAGAGTAAGCACTTCCCTGGCAAGCACAAGGGCCTGAGTTCAATCTCCAGTTCCACCAAAAAAACAAAAAATGCAAATGAAGTATCTGGAACCGCATCAACTCTGACAAATAAGAGTTAAGACTGGAAAAGATACGGAGCCTCACATCAGACCACAAAATCCCAGGACTGTCAAATCCTGTCTTCTTGCTGAGGCAGCCAAATACATTCTTTCTAATATGAGTTCATGAATGCCCAAAGATATAGTAGGTTTCCATGAACATGTAATTCAAATGCTATGAACTTCAATATTTAAAAAATGCTCCTTTCTCTTATTTCATAATTAAACTGGAGAAGCCATTTGTTAACTTTCTCCTTACATCCTTAATGAACAGTAGCACACTTATTCACTTGCTTATCTAATTTACTTCCAAATGCTACATATAAGATGCTACTAAACATGTTACTATAATGGCATATAAAATAATTAATAATTTCATGTGAAAAAACAATGAACTGCACTGATTTGTAGAATCTCAGTTATAAACCTGTTCTCAATTGTTAATCTGTTACACACTAATTTTTAAAGCATCCTTGAAATAATAAACACACAAAGCCTACTTTAAGATTCTGGTGAGCTTCACAGCTTCTTAAAACCTTAATAACATGAATTAGAGCAGAGAGATTGCCCGTGTCCTACTGGGAAATCCAACATCCTTTTTTTTTTTTCTTGTATAAAAAATGATCAAAACATATAAAGGTAATGCACCATTTATATAAGAATCTATGGCATGTTATTTCAGATGTGTGGTGTGTTACTATTAGCCACTTTATCTGTGTTCATTGTGTGATTTTATAATTTCTTAGATTTTGAACTAGAAAATCATAGTTAGAAAGGGAAATCAACCCAAAATTCATTGAAAGCTCTTGAAATGTATTTATCAGGGGAAAAAGTCTTTCAAGAATCAAACGTTTTTCACACATCACAGACGATAGTGACAGTGGAAACGTCGCTGCTCCCGAGGTGCTGTGACTTGCTGTTCTCAGGCCCGCAGTCTTCCTGCCTTAGCCTCCTAACTGCTGCAATGACAGGTGTGTGCCGCCATGCTTGGTTGAAAACATGTAACCATTTAAAAATTTTTTTCAAAGTTTTTGTTATTGCTGCAGAAACAAAATCATTAGGGTTTTCTTAATGCTAAAATTCACTTAAGTAGAAAGATATGGGGATGGAAATTTGCAAGACAGATGTAGAACTCAAGATGAAATAATATAACTTTCATGTGTTATATTCATAAAATAAGCACATTTATGGTATATAATGCTATCATACACCATTTATGATAAATAATGTTCACTGCCCATGTAACAGTGAGACTAAGAAAGGGATTGACTTGGTGGAGGATATTTTCATTTATTCTCTTATACATTTTCTTTTGCAATAATACCTTTAGCTGCATGTTCCTTCTTGCATTTAAACTAGACATTGATACTATCCGGTGAAAGTATTTTAAAAGTATATGTTCAAAAGTCTTCAGAAACATTCATCTTTCCAGACTTTCATAAAACTGGGAGTGACTATTTTTTTCTTTCTAGGACTAGCTCCTTGCAACATTTAATCTTTGTCTGGTATACCAAAAGTTTGAGTTAAAAGACTATCAAGAACTTAACAACTTAAAGCATAAATCCTCTGCTATAACCATAGTTTTTTTTAAAAAAAAAAACACTAAAATAACATCCCAAGAATGGATCATAAATATATCGAGGATTATTGATGTCTATTAAATTTTTTATTTTTTGTACTTTTTATTATTTTATCTATTAAATTTTTAGAGTGATAAATTAATAGTGATTAAATTTACTTTCAACCATTCAAAACTTCCCAGTGTTGAAATAGTAATAATAAAATCACTTTATGTGTAATTCAGTTTCCAACCATCAACATGTATTTGACTAGCCTTTCTACTGTGAATAAATATAAATTTGGACAAAATGCATAATGTGATTATTTATGCATAGAACAGTAAGAGAATATAAGTTTTCTGAGTAATATTTTCTCTACTTGTCTTAAGAAAATGGAGATAAAGAAATTCAGTACATTGCTGAGCTTTAGAAGCAGAGATTATAATTCTATACTTTTAAGGTAGACAGAATATTTAGGGCAGATTCCTGGAATGGAGAAAATTAAAGTACAGAATCTCAAAAAGTCTACAAAGGCTCACCCTAGGGTTTTGGCTGGGCAGAAAGATAGAAAGTGGGAAGCTCTTGCTTTGTTTGTTTGCTTGTCTATTTTTCAAACAATTAAAATGCAATCAGCAAGTGCTTGACAAACTTGTCTCCTTATATCAACCTTTCAGATGTAATTGAACGGTGACTCTGATAAAAAGAAGGTTAAAAATTCAAGTGAATGATGTAAACGAACTTTCAGAAAAAAAAAAATGTGCTGACATAAACTCGGCAATAATAACAATTAGGACCAAAAAACTGAAATATGCATGAACACAGGCTTCATTAATAAAGTGGTTTCTAATTACACAGGTTAAAATGTTTGAAATCACTATATATGTATATTAAAATTAAACAAACAAATGGATGATGGGTGGAGGAAGCCTAACTTTCAACTACTGAGATAAGTAGCTAAAGAAGATGCTCTGGAAGGGCCGGATAAATAGCTCAGTGGATTAAAGGGTCTGCGAGCAGGCACAGAGGAGTTGGATCCCGGGCTGGTCGTGCTGGCCCCACCCCCAGAACGCACTGAGATGGCAATGGAGACTGAGCGTGGCGGCTTGCACCTATAATCCTAGCTCTTGAGAGGCTGTACACAGACGAATCATTAAGAGTAGGATCTAGTAGTGAGGCCCTGAACAGCCTGTAGACCTTTCCCTAAAATGTAAAAAAAAAAAAAAAAAAAAGAAGAAGAAGAAGAAGATGCTCTGGAATGAAAAAAGATGCTCTAGAACACAGCCAGAAAATTATATGAGGTCATTTTTAACAGAAGTGCTGGAGGATAGATACAGAAATAAAGGATGGAAATCTCTTTATGCATGGGCTAGTATACACATATGTGTCCCAGCTGTGTCCACAAACTAGACTTAACCCAGCGACATCACAATAATAATGTGAACATACAGAACCCAAAATTGGATTTTTAAACAATTGTTCAAACAACAGTACTAGAAAACAGAGTTGAGTTTATATCTGTGGAATTATTCAAAGTGAGCTGAAGTGTCTCGCAATGCTAGAAATAAAATCCTAAAAGATAGAATGATAGGATCAAGTTAAGTGGGCACTAAAAGATCTTCTAGCAGCTAAAGAGGCAACAATCTGAACAGAAGAAATAGTTCGGTAGATATACATAGCCAGCATTGTAATAAAGAAGTACAGAAAAATTTACTTGAAAGAATTCCAAATAATTAATATAAATATTACCTCCTCAAGGTTATATATGTAAATCCCCCTCTACTGGCTTAGTGACTGAGTCCCAAAGAGAAAATTATGAAAAACGTATGTCTAGCAGGAAGATTTTACAATGGAGAAACCTAGCAAACATTATCTTATGTAGGTGGTCAACATTCACATAGTGCATGGTAAATCACGTTGATGGCATGTGTCCACTACTATGCTATGCTCTCCTGTCCAAAAACCCTTCTCCATACAAAACACATTAGACAAACTCGGTTGTGACAATGCCTCATGCATACTGTTCAAGGTCATTCAAAACAAGAAAAGTCTGCAAAACTATCAGTGTCCAGAGGCTCCAGCGAAGTCACAATGAATGATTATATGCAAAGTGATGTTTTATATGAGATCTTCTACTAGAAAAATGATTATTGGGAGGCAAACTAATGAAATCTGAAAAAAAAAAAAAAGCTTAGAGAGTATGTTGGTAATAATGTGTCAATTTTGGTTCATTAGTTATAACAAATGTATTAGCAATGTAAGACAAATAATACATGAAACTGGGAGTAGAGTGTATGTGAACTCTCAGTACTGTATTTGAAAGATTTGTACAAATCTGAAACTTAAAAAAAATCAAACTTTTTGGGGGGTGGGGAAAATAGTTCAGCAGTCTAAGCACCTGCCTGGCAAGTGCAAGGTCCCGAGTTCAATCCCCTGTACCTTATGCCATGCCAGCCCGACTGCAGGCATGTCCTGCTGGCCCTGAAACCGGGAGTGTTGGCACACCTGTAATCCCAGCACTGGGGAGACTGAGCAGGGAAGATCACTAAGAGTCCAAACAGTGTCTAACAAGATCCCATACCAAAATAATAAAAAAGATAAAATAAATATTTTTAATGTTGAAGTAAAATATATATGCAGCCATAGCTCGAGTGATAACTACTGACACTACAGTCCTGACAGAATAACCTATACAGTGTCTGAAATAAATAAGAACTGAAAACAATTCAATGACAGAATTGGTTTCCCTCCTTTAAGATGCTCTCCCCACACCCAAACTACAAGTAGGGGCCTTTAGAAGAACAGAGACAGCATAGTAGAGACTAAGACACACATTAAAACACAATTTTAAGCCCATTATATATGCTTTGAAGATCTAGAAGGGAGAAACCTGAAGACACCAAACACAAATTATAAGGCAAGGCAATGTTAATTACCCTCATTTGAGCAATGTATGCTGTATGTGTGTGCTGATATATCACACAGAATCCTATTAGACGCACAATTAAGCCATCTTAATAAAAATATATACTTACGAGTGAGCATTGAAAATTGGAAGAAGCTTGTCTTGTATAGCAAGATTATGATTTCAACAACTAAACTGGGAATTCAAAACGATTTATATATGGTCTCTTTCTTCCTTTACTTGATTTATTTCAGTAGATAGCCTCAAGTACTGTCCATGTTATTGAAAATGAAATACTCTATTTTCTCACTCATTTGTGGAAGCTAAACTTTTAATCTCATAGAAATAGAGTAAAATAGTTGTCCCTACAAACTAGGTCAGTAGTTCTAGTGGATTATAGCACAGTGTAATAACTACAGCCTAAAATTATCAATTTTTAAAAATAAGTAGAAGAGTTCAAAGCATCCCAGCAAAGAGATGTTAGCTGTTCAATAATTAGAAATATATTTACCCTGCACAGTGTATGAGGGACTAAATTATACTCTACCCTATAAACATGTATGACTATGTGCCTAATGAAAGTTTTTAAAAGTGTTTAATTGAACTACACCTAACAAAAATGCTAATTTTAAATTTTGCACTGTCACACATTTGAAAGTGTGTACATTCCTAAGAAATATTAATAAAAAATTTTGAAGAGACACAACAACAGAGAAAATGGAACGAATTGTGGAACTGAAACACTGAGAGTTGCCTCACCCTTGGGATGTGGTAAAACTCTGTACTTAATTGTATGGAAAATAGAGGATTAGCAAGAGACACACTATATGATTGTTGTAAATGAGATAAACACATTAAAGTGTTTATCAGGAAAGTGAATCAGGAAAACAAAATCAAAGAAACATACCAATATAATTTAAGATAATAATCTGCTGATATGAAGCATCAGAAATTTAAAACAGTAATGAGGTGGAAAGCACAACTGTTTATGGAACTCTCTTTTGTGAAAAAAAAAAAAAAGTTTGGTTAAATTCTAGAACAGTGGTTCAGAATAAGTACACGTGTGTATGTATTTACCAAACAGCAGGAAGTATTTCATCTTAGTGTTGCTAAGGAACATCTTATTTCTTCTGATGTTGATTAAGTAAAATCCTTTTCAAATAAACTCATTATTTGAATATTGTGTGTCCTTATATGGCTGAGTATTATGATTTGGCACAAATTTCAGAAGATATGCTTATGGTTAGTTTGTGAACGTTCTTCTCATTTACCATTAAGGATCAATAAAAAGATCTAGCTCTTTTTATTATGTAAATACAAATCCAACAAACCTACTTATACAGGAAAGACTAACAGCTTTTCTTCCAAATATTCTACTTATTCAACAGGTTGGAAAGATGGAAAAAGTACTGTTCTAGATTAAGAGAGGAGAATTCAATTACAAAAGATGTTTGACTCGTGCATATGATTGGAAATGTGTCATTCAATCATAGCAAGAGTGACTCTTTTCAGTAGGACGAAAGCAAACTCCATGGGGGGAAAATGGTGGCTCCAATATCCAAATTAAGACATTATATACAGATGTTTACATTCATTTGGAGAAGGAATTTGTCAGAATATTTTTCTCCAAAAGTCTCAATTTAATTTTAAAATATATGATAACATTATTCTCTGTTATATCCCAAATACACTCAGATGTGTATCATTCTATCATTTAAACCATGATGTATACAGTATATTTTAGATTCATATAAGGACAATTGTTTATTGGTTAACTATTACTAAAGAATCAATCTTTATTTATAAAGCTGTTTTCATTCACATCACATCTTAGAAGCTGAGAATTAAGAGGCATAAAAATAACAATGACAGATAAAACACAGAAAATTGCTCTGAACAAACTCTTCTAGAATACTGTGGTGCATATAAATTTTGAAAACACTCAAACTTGATCAAAGGGAAGGTCTTTAACTTTCATTTAAATGCATGAACAGATGTGGCAGACCTAATGTCAATGGATAAATGGCCCCAAAATGTGGAAGATGGGAATAAGATTACTGAATGTTTTTAAACTCATGCCAGGCCTGGCTGGATTCCTCCAACAATAAATGAGTGAATGAGCTAGGGTACATGTAAGGTCATCATTTGTCAAGCCTTATAGGACTATGAGCACCTAGGTCTTAGCTGACTCTGGAAAAGAATGATTATCACTTAAAAATTAATTTGCTGCTTCACAGGTACCTGTGCATATGAAGACAAATTGAGCCCGAATTTAAAAATGTACACCATGAAAGTCTATTTAAATTATGTCTCAAATATTATTATTTCTTTAAAGTTTATCATACAAACTAACATATTTTTCATAATAGCTATAACACTATAAAATCTGTTTCAACTCTGCTATCTCAATAGTTCCCTATGTTTGACCACAATGGTTATGTTAAGGAAGAGGTGGGTGTGTTTGTGTCTGCATGGGCAGACTGTGTCTTCTAGCAAAATGTAAATATTTAAACATTTGTTCAGACCAAATGCTGTAAATATCATAGTTCCCCTTAACCACAGGAGATATGATGTAAAACCCCCAACAGATACAGGAAACCTCAGATCCTGCCCAAACCTAAGCATGCAAAGGTTTTCCTTACACACAAACAATAGTACCATATTAAGTGTTTTTCAGAAACTTATGAATCATAGATTATACCATTCAATATTTTTAGACTGTGGCTGACTAAGATTCAGTGAAGCTACAGAAAGTTAGACAGTAAATAGCATAATTGTGCACAAGAAACATAAATTCCACTGAGATTCATCTCTCACTGTGGCATCTGACCTCCCAAAATACTAGTTATTGTGAGAATTTTCAGATATAGTTGTAAAAACTGTATTAAGTAAAATATAAAACCTTAAAATACTCAACTATGAACACACAAAGCGTATAGGTTACAGAAAACCTATTAATTGTGACTTTAAACTTGAGTTTTTCATATTAAACTACTTGTTCTGAGAAAATACCACATACCTAGTTAAGAATTTTTTTTTTAATGTATTTGGTACAGTGTCTCACGGCACAGCTCAGACTCACCGTGATCCTCTTATTTTCAGCCTCCCCAGAGACGGGATTATAGGCATGTGCCACCAGGCCCAGACTGAATGGCTGACTCAGCACGCCTGGGGGTGGGGCCAGCAGGGCATGTGCTGCTGCGTGTGGAACCCCGGTTCCTACACTTGCCTAAGCGGGTGCTTAGTCCACCGAGCTACCTCATCTGAAGTTTAAAGAATCACACATTCACACAAAGTTTCTTGTTGACCGAAAGTGGTAAAAGTTTTACAACTTTTTTATTAAATTATTTAGCTTAATGTTGAGTTTCTTTCTTTTTCCATAGTTCTTTGCCTTTAAGTAGAAGGCAACTTTATCTAATTGATTAAACCTACTTTTTTCTCACTTCACTAAGGCCTATTAGGTTTGCTTTTGTCTTCTCCCATCAAGAGCTGTCTCATATTTTCTTAACTCAAGCTGTTAAACTGGTGGGTGGGAAACTTTTACTTCTTATATTTTACAGATAGACATCTGGCAAATGCCAACATGTAAAAGATTAATTTTACGACAAAAATCTTGGTAAATGGGAAACTAAGATCAGGCTTAGTCACAAACATAAGAATATCACAGACTCTCACACAGACTAATTGCTGATACATTTTACCAAAGTATTTGTTTTCTCTTTTTGGATTTAATCTCACGTAATTTTGCTTGTTGTTTTCATTCATACTAAGCATCACAAAAGCTCTTTTCAGTTATCAAAGAATTTGTAGGAACTTGATACTTCTCCATTCTCAAATGTCCTTGCAAGCTTTCATTTTTTTAAATTTTTTTTTATTTTATTGAAGTACAAATATCAATCAGACAGTTTTAAGACACCTTAACATGACAAATTTGATAAATTAATACATTGCACTCTGTTTTCATACTGTTTTGGAATCGTACAAGGTGCATACATGATATTATACTTACAGACATTATTATAGCAGATGTCTCTTATCAGTAAATTAAGAGTGTAGCTATTTACATATCTTATTTTTATACCTGAATTATATCAAAAATTCAATAATTATTTTCCTAGTGGATGACCACAGTACTAGAAGCTGACATAATATTCTGTCCAACCAGTATTAGTGTAAATCTTGCCTCTCATAGGATTATGTAGAAGCACAGTGTTATCTATCCCAACTGTACTGTCTATACACACACATCATGATTTTTTTCTTGCTATACCCCTTCCTTTGTCTACACCTGTCATTCAACTAACTGAGGTGCTTGAACTCGACACCACAATCCAACACAGTCCAGCATTCCACAACAATAGTGAGTTATTCAAAGAAGTTGTTGACCATAGCCATTTACAGCTCAGCTTAATATTATGGCCCCGCAATGTATACTTCATTTTTATACTTTTCTGCTGGATGGTTAAGACCTAGATAGAGCAAGACTTATATACCAACACATGTATTTTATGTTTCTTATGAGGTCAGTGAAGTCCCCTCAGGGTTTATCTTGTAGTCCTGTACATTATTCTGTAGATCCTTTGTCTGTGTCGTCCATGTGGATGAGTCACGGCCAATGCTTGGCCAGTTTGCTCTCTGTGAGAGCTTGAGACAAAGTTTTCTCTCCATGTGACTCTCGCCAGGCACACTATAGAACTTCAATCTCTTTCCTCTGTGGCTCCATAATCTCTTTGTTCAGAAAATTTGGAGCTCAACTGAGTCTAATGATGTTGCAGTACAGGTTCTCCTATGTCCTGAGTGTTCGCTGACCTTGAAAGACTAGGGCCAAAATGTTGGCTGGCCTTCTATTTCTCCAACTCTGATTTGTGAACTTAGGTTGTTAACCATCCAGAAGAAAAGCTGATTAGTATCCTGCAGCATATGCCATTCACTTTGCCTTATCAGACTCAATTGATTTTAGTTGTTGTTGTACGTTTCCTTTTGTATTTCTGCTTTTCGCTTGTTATACCAGGGAGATTATACGATATTTACACATGTGTGTCTGGTTTATTTCACTTATGAGTATATGTTCAAGTGGTATCCACTTCAGTATAAATGCTTCAAACTTATCACTCTTAATAGCTGAGTAATACTCCATTATATAGAAATACCACATCTTTTTCAACCACTCCTCATGTGATGGACATCTTGGTTGTTTCCAAGATTTTGCTATCACACATTGCACTGCTATAAACATAGGCACACATATATCACTATGATACAATGTTTTCAGATCCTTTGGGAAAATTCCCAGTAGGGGGATAGCTGGCTTGAATGGGATTTCTAGTCCTACTGTTTTGTGGAGTCTCCACACTGACCTCCACAATGGTTGTACCAGTCTACATTCCCACCAGCATTGGAGAAGTGTTCCCTTTTCCCCACAACCTCTCCAACATCTGTTGTTGGTTGATTTCCTTATGATAACCATTCTTTCTGGAGTGAGATGGTATCTCAGTGTTGTTTTTATATGCATTTCATGAATGGCTAGCAATGTGGAGCATTTTTTCATATGATACTTTACTTGGAAGACCCCAAAAATTCTACCAAGAAACTACTAGAATTGATAGGGAAATTCAGTAGCATAGCAGGATACAAAATCAATACTCAAAAGTCATTTTTTCATATGATACTTTACTTGGAAGACCCCAAAAATTCTACCAAGAAACTACTAGAACTGATAGGGAAATTCAGGAGCATAGCAGGATACAAAATCAATACTCAAAAGTCAATAGCATTCCTCTACACAGATAACAAGCACACTGACAGGGAAACAATAGAAACAATACCTTTTACAATAGCACCGCGGAAAATAAAATACTTTGGAATTCACTTAACCAAGGAAGTCAAAGATCTTTTCATGGAAAATTACAACACCCTAAGAAAAGAGATTATAGAGGATTTCAGAAAATGGAAAGATATTCCATGTTCCTGGATAGGAAGAACCAACGTCGTGAAGATGGCCATACTCCCAAAATTGCTGTACAGATTTAATGCAATCCCTATCAAACTGCCACCAACATACCTCCCAGACATAGAGAAATCAATCCTAAAATTTATTTGGAACCACAAACGACCTAGAATAGCAAGGGCAATCTTGGCCAATAAAGACAAGGCAGGAGACATCACAATTCCTGATATGAAATTATACTACAAAGCCACTGTGATAAAATCAACATGGTATTGGCAAAAAAACAGACCTGAGGATCAGTGGAATAGATTAGAAGATGCAGAGGCATCCTTGCATGCTTTCTACGCTCCCTATTTATATATTTACTAATAGTTAGTATATTGCCTTCATAGTTGTCTTACTGAATTTTATCAAAAACATCCCTTTTTAGCTATCTTACCCTAATTTTAATCAACCGAAGACTATTAATAGTATAGTCTACTTTTACTAGTCATTTGTTAGCTAGTCCCCATTACGATTAAATACTTACTTGAGTCATGTACCAACCTCAGACATTTTTCCTCTCATTTTCTGACTTAAATCACTGATTTAGGTTCACGTGACTTGTATTTTATTGGAAAATACAAACATGGGTTATTTATATGATCAGTGGTCCTAAACAAAATTACCATGGATATAAAATATGCTTAATACCTGATGTTCTTCATTATCCATTACAGTCATTTTAGTTTTAGTTTTTTGGTACCAGGAATTGAACCTAGGACCTTGCATTTGTTCGGCAGGCACCATGCCTGAGCAATCATTTTAGATACAAATTTTAGCTTTCAGTGTCTCCAATTTGTAATAAATAATACTTTAAGACATGTTTCTCAGTATTCAACCAAAGAAGAAATTGAAATATAATTACTTTAAAATAAAATGTATTCTAACTTTCAAATTTTTTACATAGATCTTTAAGCAGAAGCAAAATTATCAGATCTTGTTGATTTTTTTCTTAAATTTTAAAGTATATTTCTATTTCATCACAAGGGCTGTTTCATCATTAGTTATCGGATTTTACATTTATATTTAAAAGACAAAAATAAGACAAAACAATAACAATTTTATGATTAAAAAATCATCTACATTCATATGTATGGGGACTGTGGAGCAAATTTGCTTTTTTTGTATTTTTAGGGAAGGGTCTACAGGGTGTTCAGGGTCTCACTACTAGATCAAACTCATAGTAATCTGTTTGTGTACATCCTCCCAAGAGCTGGATTACAGGTGCACATCACCATGCCCAGTATCATTCAGTATCATGAGTCTGGGGATTGGGGCTGACATTGCAGTCCCAGGGATCAAATCCTTGGCCCCTGTGCCTGCTTACAGGCACTTTAATCCGCTGAGCTATTTGGCTGGCCCTAAATTTGCTTATTGTTAAATTTTAATTAGTCTCTTATTCCCCTATCATGTAACATAAGTTGATCTTATAAATGTTTAAATTATGGAATATCCATCACTCAAGGACTTTATTTTTGGGAAAGGGATTAATGCATTTTAGACAGGTATATATTTATATAACATTGTAAATGAATATATAAGTATATACATATACATATAGATGATATATAATATGTAATCCCAATACTGACATAGTATTATAGTGATATACATCATTATATTATATATTATATATACATTATTATATTATATACATTATTATAGTGATATACATTATATTATAGTGATATACATTATTATTTATTATATATAATATACATTATTGTATATATCCATATATATATATATATATATATATATATATATATATATATTCCCAATATCTATATTCTACTACAGTTTTGTGTGGTTCTGTCCCTGTAGAAAATTCTAATATAGAATTTAATAACTACAATTTTTGTCATATTTATTTTCATATTGACAATAGCTGGCTTTTCTCCAATCACAGAGTTGCATTGTTGCGACTGAGAACATACACTCCATAAACATGAAAATATTTATTATATAGCCCTGTAAGAAAAAAAATTACTTATGCCATGGTTAATTTAAAAGGATAACATAATGGTGAAAGGACTATTACCTTCAGTTTTCTTATTTCTTTTTCTTATTCTGTTGCTCAACAAATTGCATTCCCTTTGAAAACGTATCTAAGAAACTTGGAGACATCATGTCTACAGTCTGCTTTTAGCTTTGATTGAACACAATTGCAAATTTAGAATTGTTTTCCCTTAACTGCATAGAGAAGCAAACTGAGATGTTTTACAACCATAAATGAATGGGAAGATGCATTCTAAGAGGCAGATAACAATATTCTCTTTTTTTTTTTTTTTTTTTTTTGGCGGAACCAGGGATTGAACTCAGGCCCTTGCGCTTGCCAGGGAAGCGCTTATTCCACTGAGCCATCTCCCCGGCCCCCAGATAACAATATTCTAATAATGATGGATACATGGATCATGAAAATGAGATCTCCTACAGTGAGAGGGTAAATCTTCAGAACTCAATATTTAGCTGAATTTTCTGAAATTACAATATATGTAAGTGAACAATAGATTTCCATGGGCAAGTCAAAATATAATGGTTTTATTCAGTTAGTCATGAAATAAGAAAGGCTATTACAGACAAAGTTTTACAGAGGAGGGCAGGTGCCATACTGTTTTGTTAAAGGGTGATATGGCAGAGTATTTCAATCGCCACAATGTTCATGCTTCAAAATTTGGTTGTTATAAAAAGCATTCAATTTAAAGGTTCAATTTGCTTTAAAATTTATAATATACAATTGTTTCCCAATATTTTTTATTTCTATAGAATATTTACTAAAAGAAAATTATTTTTAAAAATTTTATTGGACATAGATGACAAATGATAATGAATTTTTGATGTATTTAAGGGTTCAGTATTAATAAAGTAAAAAAGGAGAGGCAACTAGAAGGAATAAACTTAGAAAAGTGGGACTATTGGTTTTATTTCAGAGATTTTTGAAGTTACTATAATGTTCCTGTATTTCATATTAAATCTTTGATTTGCTTTGGAAGGTGAGCCTATCTCAGCCCATACAAATTCTCAAGGGTTTATATTTAATTAGATTTCTGGAGAGCTTCCTTTGAAAACAAACAATTCAAATGTGTGCTTGAAGCAGTTCTGTACACTGAAATTTTCTTTCGGTTAAACACAGATGCCCATATTATCATTCTCTAGATCAAGTGTCAAGTTCCTGGGGTATTTTTTTTTTCTCATGTGCCTGTCCTTTTCCTTTGTTTTTAATTCAGACAGATATTTTCACAGGTATGTTTAAATATGCTTACCTCTACTTCTTTGGTAATTTTTCCTTACAAGTTTTAAGAAAATCACTTGGTATCTTTTCTGGATAGTAGAATGGGGAAGCTTTTTCTCTGGTATCTCGAAAATACTTAACCTCACAAGCTCCACATACATCAACATGGTACAGTAAAGAATACCAGAAGTAAAAATATCCAGGGTTAAGAGGAGCACAGAGAAAAATCAGAATGGTTTGTAAAACTTCCTTTCTCAGATTTGAATTCAGGAAATCAGTCTTTTGGTCTGTGACACATAGTACATTTTGATAAGTGGCAGCAGGCAGAGACAGGTTAGGATAATGTTTTCAGGCTTAAATTTGGCAGGTTGCAAAGAGCCTAAGATGTTCCTTTTTTTTAATCTAATTTTCTTATCACAGAGTTCACATGGAGAGAGCAACCTTTCATGGCAGCAGCAAAGAGCAGAGAATAAAATGGGGGAGCAGTAGCAACAATGGCAACAGAGATCATGTCTGTCTCCCTTCAGGCTATGCACCCCAGGATGGGTACAGTGCTCACACGCATAGTCCCAGCAGCGTTCATACCCATAATCCCAGTGAGTTAATCACAAACTCTATCATTCCACTCCATGACTGCATGAGGCTTTGGGAGGACAGCTAGACGCAAACCATAACATACCCTAAATGAAGTGCTCAGGTCCATATGCATGGAAGGGAAAGTATCATGGATCATGGGAAGGTCTGGGTAAGCTTTTTTTTTTTTGGTTGAACTGGAGTTTGAACTCAAGCCCTTATGCTTGCCAGGCTAGCACTTATCTACCGGGCTATCTCCCCAGCTCTGTAAGCTTTGAAAGAGCACTACTGCTGTCTCATAGGTAGAGAAAGCGAGGGCAGCATAGTGAAGAACATAGAGGAATGAAGCAGCACACAAGGCTCACTAAGTTAGTACAGTAGGTTGAAAAGTCTTTAGAACCTAGGCACAAGATGTAGGTAAAGCTGGAAGAAAACACGTACAATCATTGAATGCCCTTTCCAGGCTGTGTTTTAGAAAGATTATCTGATATCAGTGTGGAGGATGAAATGGAATGTTATGAAAACAGGCAAAAGAATAATTCCTAGATTATTGTTGTAGATGAGGGCATGCTCATAAATTCATGCACTAATGCAAGAACACATGAAGATGAAAGAAAGAATAATTACAGTAAATAAAGCAAAATTACTGTAATTTAAATCAGTAATAAAAATCATGCAGATGACAGCGAACTGAAATGACTTAAATCAAAATGCTTTAAAAGAAATACAATTCTATGTAATTTTCAGTTATTATCCATTCTAGAGATAAACTTGGTAACTCAAGTTAGGAAGATCAAGGTCTCCTAAAAGACATTGGTTAGCAAGAAAGGCATCAATATACTGTCATTAAATACATTTAAAAGCTGTTGTAATATAAATTCTAGAAGGTATTCATTTCTAAAATAATCCTGATTTGTGAGCTTTGTAAAGCTACACTAATAGATGGGCTTTCTTCACAATTAGCTTTGTTTTCAAGCAACTTTGTACAATATCTTAATCTATGAAGATGAATATTACTACAGACTTTAATCAGGGAAACCGAATGTTTCAAAATTATATTTTCCATACTGTATTGAAACTGAGTATCTTTGACCTCATATGTATCACTTTTTAACTTTAAAGTTTCTCCACCATGGAACAGACACAACAGTTGGATGCAATTCTGGACTAGATGCGGGAAAAAAAAAATATATATATATATATAGTGTTAGACATTATTGTGATAACTGCCAACATTTGAGTATATTGACTTTGAAATATAATATTTTACTTTATTTTAAAATGCAATATTAATATCTGAAGGAGTCAAGTGGCTAAGTGTGATACTCATTCACAGGAGAATGCTAAGACATACACTGAAATAATATTGCCATAATAGGGCATGGTGTCCTCAATTTATTATCAATTTGCTCAGGGTAAAGCAGTAGTTTAGATCTGTAGCCAAGCACAGTAGTTCACACCTGTAATTCCAATATTCTGGGATGCTGAGAACCCAGAAGTTTTTGTACTGAACCACATCCTCCACCATTTTTTCTTGATAGAAAAGTTCTTTAATCAAAAGCTTACACAAACAGCACTTATAGCTTAACTGAAATAAATCTGTACAAGTTCTTATTACTAACAAGAAAGATTATATATATATACATATATATATACATATATATATATATAAAATGATAGTAAAATTGATAATAATTTGAGGACAGCATGCCCTGTTTTAGTGTGTGTGCCTTAACATTCTCCTATATAATGATGGTACAATGATCACTTAGCTACTTGACTACTTCAGATATTAGTATTTTAAAGTTCATATTCATATATTGACAATTATCCCTATAATGTCTAATACTATATATATAAGAATAGTATTTTTCCTACATCCATTGAATGAATACTCTGGGCTGCTGAAACAGTAGATCACAAGTTTGAGCCCAGTGTGGGAAATTAAGAATTTGAGTAAGACCATGTCTCAACATAAAAATTTTCAAAAATGGCTGAGGACCATCAGCTGGCCAAATATTTGAGGTATTTTAAACATTTGGTCACTTTATTGTTTTCAATACATGGGAGGATTTGTTTTCATGTTTTAAATTTTTCTCAATATGGGAAAATGACAATATCCAGTGCTTGTATGTAACATGTGTTATATGTTTTCACCTCTCAATTGTTTTCATCTGTACATAAAGTATTTGAATTATTTCACTAATTGGATTTTTGCATTTCAGAAGTCTTACAATAATAGCTAAGACCTGCTGTTTTGAGAAAATATATATTTATATCATTAGGGTAACACATCACTGTCTTGTTCATAAGAAGAGTTTTGGACAGATTTACTCCAGTTAAGCCATAGGTATTAATGTGTAAACTTATTTTGATTAAAGAACTTTTTTATCAAGACAAAAAGGGCAGGGTTCACCAAATGGCTCAGCAAACTGAAGGGCCTTCAGGTAGGCACATGGGCCAGAGGTTCAATTCGCCCCCAGGGTGCCTTGAGATGACAATTAAGACTGGGCGTGGTGGCACGAACCTGTAATCCCAGCTCTTGGGAGGCTATAAACTGGCAGATCACTACAAGTCTGATCTACTAGTGAGATCCTGAACACCCTGTAGACCCTTCTCTAAAATATATATATTTTTTTAAAAGGCCTGACTTCTCAGGATGAGCACACACACTACACCCACCACCTCTGCATGAGCAGGCCAAGCAGAGTCTGCCAAAGAGTTGGACACTGGTCAATATTGTTCTGTAGGGCCTTCCCATCCAGATCATCAAGGATTTATTCAAGGATGCTTTCACAGGGGAGCACCGGAATGCACTGAAAGAGATGGTACAGGCCTGGCTCTTTCCCTGTCTCACTTTGAGTTCCCTTCTAAGAGATGTGAAAATCACAACCTGAATTGCAAAAATTCTAAATGGAGGCGAGAATGCTGCAGGCATTTAAATTTGTGCTGGATGTGTTGGACATGCTGCTGTGAGAAAATCTGCTCCAGCACAAGGAAACTAAAGGTGCTAGATTGGAGGGACAAGCATGCATCTTCTGGACTGTGAGGCCCAGCTTCATGGGTCATGCCTGTGCACCAGACTACATATGTAGGTTCCACTTCCTAGACAACCTTTTAGTGACCAGGCCACCACAGCTCCCGAATGTGATGTTTGACCTCTGAGTGAGAGAGACTGTAAACAGATTCCAAACCTGCCTCTTTGAGTGGGCCCAGCTGAGAAGACATTTGATCTACCTGTGCTATAAAAATCTGCAGGACACCCTTTGATACCTTTCTGGATGTCCTCAACCTGCTGGAGCTGAACTGCATTCAGAAAGTGAAGGTGTGCTTCCTTTTGGATGTGAAAAACATGGCATCATTTTCTCCTTATCTGGGTCAGATGGGAAATCTTCAAAAACTTGCTATCTTTTCATCTTCTCATAGGTACAGTAGGACCTTAACTAACAGTGTGGAGAGGCACATTCTTCACCTCCAGTAGGTGAGTGGCATTCAACAGATCTAGGTTGGCTGTGCCCATTTTCTTAAGGGGTCCGAACCAGGTGTTCAGCTGAGGAGGATGGAGAGCTTTTCCAGTAGAAAAAAAAGATTTTCAGAATGGTTGATGCAATGGGCTGTGGTGCCTAAAACATTTTTAAATATTGAAAAAGAAATAAACAGTGACACAATGTCAGCCAACATTTTGGCCCTAGCCTTTCAAGATCAGTGAAGACTCAGGACATAAGAGAACCTGTACTGTAACATCATGTAACTCAGTTGTATCCCAAATTTTCTGATGAAGGAGAATATGGGGCCACAGAGGAAAGTGATCATGATGTATAGTGTGCCTAAGGAGAGTCACATGGAGAGAAAACATTCTCTCGGGCTTTCACAGAGAGCAAATTGGTCAAGCAATGGCCATGACTCATCTACAAGGCTGACACTGGCAAAGGCTCTACAAAGTGTAGTATAGGGTTACAGGATAAATCCTGAGGGTTCATGACTGACCTTATAAAATACAAAAGTTACATTTCTTGTTATATAGGTCTCACTTTATCTTGGTCTTAACCATCCAGCAGAAAATATAAAAATGAGGTATATAAATTAAAGCCATATTAATATGCTGAGCTGTGAAAGGCTGAAGTAAACAATCTCTGCAGATAACCTACTACTATTGTGGACTGCTGGACTGTGTTGGATTGTTTTGCTGAATTCGCACACCTACAGTACCTAGATGCCAATGGAATACCAATCTCTGATAGGTCTAAACAGAAAAAATGGATACAAAGAAAGGACAATTTTGTATTTGTATATACAGAATAGTCAGGATATATATACAGCTACACTCAATTCAATGAGTAGAAAGATTTGTACTAATAGTATTTGGACAGGCTATCCTGTGTGCATCTTGCACTATGGATAACCACTAAGAAGATAACAATGTATAATATATCAATTATTGAAACTGTCCTATTAAGCAGTTTTGAAGCTGTCTCATTGCTATTTGTTTCTCAATAAAATAAAATAAAAATTAAAAAGCAAAATAAACAGTGATATTTCCTATTAAAAAATAACTCATTTTTGTGATAAGTATACCTCTGGGGGAAAATAGTGATAATTCAAAAGTGGCAAACTGTTAAGTAAATCTGGGTGAAAAGTAGGTCTACAGATATAATTTGTAAAGTATACTTTTTTTTTTTTTTTACAAAGAATCTTTCTATATACTTTAGGCCAGCCTGAAATTCAACATGTCCCCCATACTGGCCTCGGCCACCCAAGGGCTGGAATTACAGGAGTGTGTCTCCATACTCAGCTCTACTATTTTCCTTTATTTTAAGTTTGAAATTCTCTTGAGGTATAGGTTTGCAACCATCCCTGTTAACTGCTACCATATCCATATAACCTAATCATAAATTTCAGGGTTCAAATTTGTCTTTATGGCACCAATCATTATATCCACATAAATGACAACTATATAACCACTGTTGTACTACTTAGTATTTTCTTACACAATAAAAGACCATCAATAATCATTCTATTTTCGTAGAAGAATATTTTATAATCTTCAGGAGCAGCACTAAAAACAGTTTCAAAATATTTTTTAAAACCATAAGCTTGTACATATGAAATGTATGGAAATAAGTCTTCTGAAGGTCTTTTGTAGATTCAACTTGTTCAAAAAAATATGTAAAAAAAGGCCAAATTTTGAAAGTATTTTATTATGCTAATTACTTTACTAAAATTGTTATTTTCCCTTGATGTAATATTCTACTAACCTCAATTACTATAGAATTATTTTGTCTTATTTTAAGAAGACCATCATTCAGATTTGTCAAATACCAAATTTCTTTTTTCTTTTTTTTTTTTTTTTTTTTTGTCTTTTTTTTGAGACAGGGTCTCACTATGCAGTTCAGGCTGGCCTTAAGTTCACTTTGTAGCTCAGCCTGGTCTCGAACTCACAACAATCTTCCCGCGTCAGACTCCTGAGTGCTGGGATTACAGGCATGTGCCACCACACCCAGCTCAAATACCAAATTTCTAAGCTGCCTTGATTTCACTGATTATCAAGCCAGATTTAAATCATATTGATTGGGTCGGCCTGATAGCTCAGCGAACTAAAGCACCTGCTTACGCAGAGTGCAGCAGCCGGAGTTCAATCTCCAGAGTGCAACTCCGGTCCCACCCACGGAGTGCACTGAGATGGCGATTGAGATAAGGCATGGTGAAGCACACCTGTAATCTCAAGTCTTGGTAGGCTGAACACAGGTGGACCACTACAAGTCCGATCTACATGGTGAGACCCTGTAAACCCTGTACTAAAATACAAAAAAAAAATAATAATAATAATAAAATAAACCATATTTATCTCAGTTATTAAAATTTTAGCATGACAATCTCATTGTAGCTCTGTACTTACAAGTAAATGTATGACCATTAGTTTTTTAAATGTAAATCCTAAAAAAGTGGATTTCAGCATGAAAGCCAGCTATACCTAGAACAATGTGGTAGTATTTATAGTTCAGTTATGACATACAGAAACCTCCACAGTTTATTTGTGACCTAAACAACAGTTTGTTGAGAGGACTGTTAATAAGAACACATAAACCAAGCATGGTGGTACAAGCCTGTAGTCCCAGAAGTCAGAGAGACTGATGCAGGAGGATCACACAAGTTTGAACCCAACCTGGGCAACTTATCAAGACGTTAAAGGAACAATGAAAAATTTTAAAAATAGGCCGAGGATATAGCACCTCAGTGTGAAGTCCCTGAGTGTTCAATACCCAGTACACAACTGAGTTTGCCTGTCTTTATGTGTCTCTCGACAGACAGATGGACAGACAAAGAGCTATAACAGAATACAATGTATTATAATATAGTCTACTATACACTTATGTTGAGTTCACATGTAATATGACTAAAATGAGCTGACATTTACTGGATGGATCCTTGCATGGAGGGCACTTTTACAAAAGGATACTTAGCAATATAATCCTAACCAGTAAATACGGGCCACCTTCATTCAAAAGAGAAAATAGAATCTTTCAGTGTTGGGGGCAAGAATTAAACCTGGCTAGGCTAGCTCCAGTTCTCATAATTCACGCTGACGGCAAGTTAGAACACACACAGCATTTTATGTCTGAACTCATCCTCTCTATAGTCGCACTGACTTAATGGTCTTATAAGATGCGCGCCTCGGGTTTATTTGAGCAACTGAGTACAGGAAGGAAGTACGCCGCTAGTACCTACTTTCTACAATTTTCATTCTAAAAAATAAATACTCCAAGTTAAACTACCGTAATTTGTTTCCTTGCACCATCTAGTGGACTTAAAGGACAACTGCGGCAACGCTCCGAATAACGACGAGTCAGTCACATAAGTCAAGTTCTCAAACATACGTGAACTGTCCCTAAAACATTTTCCAGCTTTCACGAAAATTCGCTTTATTTTTTCCTGTTTCCGAAAAGAATCATTAACACACCGGGACGGGAAGTCCCGACGAATGTTTAAATCCATAAATAAGGAAACACGCAGGGGCACCTTTGTAGTCTTTCGGAAAACGCCGAAGATCGGACCGGACCACTCCAGGCTTGCGCGCGGAGCGCAGTCGCTCCCGGGGACGCTCCCCGCGCGGGAGGAGCGCGGGCGCGCGCCGGCGCCAGGCCAGTGCGCATGCGCGCTGCGGGCGGAAGCGGGGAGGCGGGGCCGAGCGCGACGGGCGAGCGCGAGGGCCGAGGTTGCCGGGAGAGGTGCGGACGGGGCCGCGGCAACCTGCTCGGACGCTGCGCAGACCCCCGCCCGGCTCGCGGCCGCGTCAGAAGAAGCCGAGGGACTTGGGCTTCCGCGCCTCGCCGCCGCCGCCGCTGCTGCTTCCGCCGCCGGGACCCAGGTCTCCGCCGCCGAGGACGCGGCCCTGAGAGGCCTCTAGGCCCAAGCGCGGCCGCAGACCCGACGTGTAGCTGCCGTGAGTAAGACGCGCGCCCTCTGCGCAGGCGTTCCCAAATTACAATGGAGGAGATTTCGTTGGCCAACCTGGACACTAACAAGCTGGAGGCCATCGCTCAGGAGATATACGTAGACCTCATAGAGGACTCGTGCCTGGGATTCTGCTTTGAGGTACACCGGGCAGTCAAATGCGGCTACTTCTACCTGGAATTCGCAGAAACTGGCAGCGTGAAGGATTTTGGCCTGCAGCCAGTGGAAGACAAAGGAGCGTGCCGCCTCCCGCTCTGCTCGCTTCCTGGAGAGCCAGGCAACGGGCAGGATCAGCAGCTGCAGCGCTCACCGCCAGAGTTCCAGTAGGTGCCACGTGAGAGGCCGGGAGTGACCAGGACAATAATGTAGATTGGTTCTGTGGCTTGAAGGAGTAGGGTAAATAGAAAAGAGAATAAGAAAACACAGAAAGAGAAAGAAAACAACTCAGACAAAAGCCCCAATTTCCGCATGAAGAGCCTAGCGTTTAAAAAAAAACCTAAAGTGGAGAACTTTGAAATTCAGATGCTTTTTAAAAATATATATCTAGGACCAGCTGTGATATCCTGGGCAGGAGGAAGTGTACAACCTGGGGATCACTTAAACACAATTGAATATACACAAGATTTCCCATAGTGCCCTCCATGTACAGGTGAGCAGTTGAGTTCCCAGCGTATGAAGTCCTTTTTTTCTTCAGGCTGTCTTCTGCTTGATGGCAAGGCTTTCCTTGAAAGTGTGGACGGTACATCAGGCCATCAACGACTGCTCCTACGATCACTAAGCGTCTGATTTGGGATTTCGCAGTACACACGGAAGTCAGATGTGAGATCCGGATACCAGTATCAATTTAGAACCACTGAAAAAAAAAAATCTTCAGTTGGATTTGGTGGAGAACCTCAGTTCCTTTGACTGCAAGAAAAAAAGTTTAAACTTAACCAGTTTTCGAAAGGTCAAGCATTTACAATGATTTCAACAGAATTGAAGACAAGGCCTAAGCTTTGGATGAGCAACGAGGTCTTTTCCTCCCATTCAGCAATATAGGCTTGGCAAAGAACTTGGTTATAAAGACTGGCTGAGAATTCACTTGTCTGTGGAGAGGTAGTAGGGATCTCTGCAATTATGGTGTGCACCATCTCAAACTGAAAGATTTGTATCTGGACATAATTTAGTAGGGGCACTACTTTCCTCCTCTGAGTAACTGGATACCTAGCCAGTCCAAGGGTCCAATTTGGTTATGTCAGGTCATTAGACCAGGGACAGGACTAAGCTATAGGAGACAGGATAGTTGTCCAGAATGGAGTTGCTTGGAAACAGCTTAGAGGGCACCTCTTCTAGCTGCCATTGATAATGTGAATGGGGTAGTACTAGGAAGCAAGGCGCAGAACTGGGTCGTCTGTTAGGTGGTTGTGGAATCCTGTTACATGCCACGGTTGTTTTAAGTCGAACCATCAGGGCTGTGCTATAGTGAACATCCAGACTCTCCACTACTTTCTCTGCCCCTCATAAGGAGCAGTCCTTTCTACTGGGTCCCCTTTGGACCATACTGACAGCAAGAGCTGTCCTTTTTTGTTTTGCAAAGGAAGGAAGACCTCCAAAGTCCCCTGGCTTTAGGGAGTGGGATATAGGAGGATGGAAGTTTTAGAGTTGCATATCAAAACTGCCCTCTACTCCCTGAGCAAGAGTTTATAAAGTGTAGGAGTCCTGAGATGAACAGAATGGTGCTGCTTTATTTGAAATGTTTTCTTACCTCATTCTGTGCCCCAGTTAAGGAGCCCAGCCTCATCACTGGCTTGGCCCCATGTTCCTACCCACTGCTCCACTGCCTGTCTGGTGCAGCTCATGACTCCAGGTGCTTCTTGCCATTCAAACCTTCACCTTAACCAGTTTCAGTTCATCTTGCATACTGCTTCTGAGGTCTGTCCAATTTTTCTTTTTTGGCCTCTGTTAAGTTTGTGTGTTCTTTTTCTTTTTTACCTTTTTCTGTGGAAAACTCGGAGGAAAATCCATGTTGTTGCTCCCTTGTTTGGGTTAGAATGGTAAGAACTTAGAAACTTGTATTTACAAGGCAGTATCATGCCTGAGCATTTCTCTGTAGGACTGCTGTGTGAATATGCCCTCCTTTGTTTGCAGGGGTTTTATCCAGCCTTTTGGGTATTGCTTCTTGGGAGCTAAGTAGAACAGTGAAGATTGACATGTACAGAGACGGATTTGACCTTGATCTACTTTCTCATACCTTTACTATATACATACATTTTTTTATCCCAGAAGGGACTATTTGGGTTGTGTAGACTGATTTGAATTATGTATTTTAGAGTTAAGGAAACCAGAGTAATTGGGCCTTGAGACTATATTGCCTTCTTCCCCTACACTTGTCCCGATAAGGACTGAATCCTCATTGCAGATTACCTTCTGTCCAAGAGTTATGGGAAATTTTCAAAAATCAAACTTTGGTGGGAATAATTGGGAAGTATCTTTGCCCTTGACTTTAATGACACCACTAAGAATCTAGAAGGAAAGGAGAGTTGTGAGACAATGATTTGGAAACTAGAATAAGAGAGGACAATGGGTCTGCCCACTTATATAGGACAGTTAGATCATGAGTTTACTGTTTGTTTCCTTTCCAGCCTATTCTTCTGGTTGGAAGAAGAAGGTGAAGAAAGTAGCTTTTGAGTAAAGGTTAGTTCACATTACTTCCCTCCTGTTTTTTGATTTTTTTTTTTTTTCCTCAACATCACCACCATTAGGGCAATAGTGCTCTGCCCTGGAGAGGTAGAAAATTGCTCTGTCGAGCAGGTGTGCTGAAGGGACAGTACTTTTTAAAGGAGATAATGTTCCCTACAGTATAGTTGACAGTGGTTAGGAACTCCCTTTCCCTATCTGCCTTCCCTGTAACTTCAGAATTCCTATCTTTCCCTCTTCAATTAATTGTACTGATCACTCTGTAATCTTATTATGTATCCGAGTGTGTATGTGTGTATGGGGGAAAGGGGCTCTTTAAAGTTTTTGTGGTTTGTGAATTTTTCCCATAATTAGTTCCTAATGCCGCATGTCCAGGGGCCACTGCCTAGCATTATCGCATGCTGGGATTATTGGGGGAGGGTAATGTGAAATTTACCACTGTCCTTTATTTTGGAGATTCTTATTTTTGCATAAGTAATCCATCCTATAAAGATAGCTAATAAACTATGTGTTCCCCTTATCCTTATGGCTGCTGGTGTAAATAAACTGCATCTTCTTATTGCTAAACAGTAATAAAATTTTAAAAAATGACTTTTGGACTATTCATTTATTTTTACATGTATTACAAGACAGTGACATAATAAAATAAATGACACTTGAAACTTGGTACTCTCTCTGGAATGCAAGTTATATTTGACAGAAAAAATGTTGGGCCTTATTTCTCAAACATGCCCTGTGAATTTAGCTATGTACAAAAGAAATGGATGCTATGTAATCCACCCTTTTTTTTATGAGGCAGGGAGGTGGTAGATACATCCAGATCCATTACTAAGAGCTTACTATGGTAGTTTAATAGAATCAAGGTATATGTAATTTATGTATTTTACTATCATTTCAAGCTAATCTTGCTTCCAAAAGACACATTTCCTAACAAAAAATTGACTGTAAATATTTCTAAAAATTACCTGTCATTTTGGGGTTTTATTCCCCTATAATTTTGAAAATACCTGATGTTTTAGGTTCTTATTCTGAAAGTAATCCTTTTTTTTACAAAAGTAATTCTATGGATTTTTTATAAATATATGTATCAATAGTTACAGAATGGATATAATGTTTACCTCAATAATATATTCATGGAAATGGGGCCAGTGGAAAAACCCTTACTCAGTAGACTATCTCAGGGAGCTTCACAGATAAAAGAGTCTCTTGAAAAGCCCTAAATGTAAAAGTAATCTATTTTAAATATAAGACCAAGCTGGTGACTTTAAGTTGAGTAAAATGTAAACCTTTGAGCTTTAAAAAAGCACATCAGGACCAGGGAGAAAGCTCAGCGCTATAAACACCTGTCTGGCAAGCACAAGGTCCTGAGTTTAATTGCCAGTATTATACCCTCCCACCCCCTCCCAAGTTTCTTGAAATCTTTCTGACAGTAGTTTGCCTTAAATCAGATTCTGCTTGTCTTGAAATTCACTATTGGGATCTACTATCAACTAGCATTCAAATATTGCTGAAGCAAAGAATTTTGGATCCTGTTTTGTGGATTTATGTTTAGTGTTTAGTTCAGTTTCTAAAATGAGGTATTTGTAAAATCTCAACATTTCTTGAATTCTTCAAAATAGGTAATACTATGTGGTGGGGTTTTTTTTGTTTTTTTTTTTTTTGTTGTTGTTGTTGTTGTTTTTGTGCAGAACCGGAGATTGAACTCAGGCCCTTGCACTTGCCAGGGAAGAAGCACTTATTCCACTGAGCCATCTCCCTGGCCCTAAAAATACTTTAGACTTTTTTTTTTTTTTTTTTTTGGTAGAACCAGGGATTGAACTTAGGCCCTTGCACTTGCCAGGGAAGCGCTTATTCCACTGATCTGTCTCCCCAGCCCCAATACTATGTTTTAATACTTAAAAAAACATTGTTTTCCCACTGCTACAATCTCTAAAATTCTTATCACATCTTCTAAGTGAATATCCAACATCTTAGATTCAGAACCTTAAATGTGCATAGCCTGTCTCTTCAGAGTGGGAATCTAATAAAGAGTTTTGATGTTCACAGATAAAAAATGAAAAAAAACATTGTATATTGATGTTACAAACATTGCTTTGCATTAGAAACTACCTGAGTTCTAAAGATTTTTATAATTTGTTTTAGATATTTTATGAGATGAGAATCACTGCTTAAAGCACAATATTTATTAAATATTTACAATAGTGTTCAAAATAACCAATTTGCAAAATATCAGTTCTCAAAATACCTTGAGATAACATTAGACTTCAGGAATTTCATCTTTGTGTTCCAGAAAATGCCCTTGATATCTGGGAGAAAAATATTAAATTGATAGACTTGTGCAAAAAATGAACTTCAGATAAACCCACAAGTGCTTGTTTGTTCATTTGTTTTTTCTTAGTGTTTACTTTTAGTGTGATCAAGGAGTGCAGAGCTAATTAAAACTACAATTGAAGTAGAATGAAAAACCTGTCTTACAAAAACTTGTAGTAAATTTGCGGACTAAAATTTTGTTTTAAAGTGACAGAATTTTAATTTTTAGGTGGACACATCTATAATGTTAAGAAAATTCATCCCATTTCTATCTCAATACATAAAACACAAGAATTTCACAGGCAGTATGGCAAACAACTACCAGAAAACCCATATGGCCCAAATAGAAGATAAATAAAAAGAAACTGACATTGTTAACAAATCAACTCTTTCCTGGTGAGATAGCGCAGCAGACTAAGCACCTGCTTAGACAAGTACAGGGACCAGGATTCGATTCCCAGTCCTGCATACTGCGCCAGCCCCATCCTGAGCCTGAAGTCGAGTCTGGCATGGTGGTACATGCCTATAATGTACAGCACCGGGGAGGCTACAAATAAGGATCACTATGAGTCCACACTAGGTAGTGAGTCCCTGTACCATATACATAAATTAAAAAAAAAAAAAAAACTCTTAAAAATATAAAATGTAAAGGTAATAGGCAAACCAGATCAGTGTCAAAGAGCAAAATTAAGAGTTTATTGTTGTTAGAGAAAAACTGAAAATGTCACTAAATACAAAATGAAGTCTGCTAAAATCCAATACCTATTATTGACTGAATAGATAATGCAAATATATATATTACATATATAATAAATAATAGAATTTTATCCCCTCATGAAGAATGAATTCATGTCATTTGCAGAAAAATGGACCATGAGACCACAATATCTGGGGAGGGGGCTCAGCCCTGCCCTGAGGGTGGGGCAGGCGCAGCATGTGGTGCCAGGGATCAAGCCATGGTCCCATGTACCTGCCTAAGCTTGCCTATGCAGGCACTTTAGACCTCTGAGCTATCTCACCAGCCCATAAACCATAATATTAAATGAACCAAATAAGACACAGAAAATTAAATATCACATGGTTTCTCTTTACATGACATTAAACCCAAAATTAAATAGTGAAATGGTAGGAGATGAAGAGGTGAACTTTCTGTAAGTGGATGCTGTAAAGGGGATAAAAGCAAAAGAGGGCAGAGAAAGTAGAAAATGATCAAGGTATAATTTGTATAGGCACTAATTATTCAAAATGAATAACAATTATGTATTTATGTATCATAAACATAAGCTAATGTATCATAAACATAAGCCAATGAAAAGATGTCAAGCATAGAAATGTTTGGAAAGGTGATATAGAAACAAAGGTTAAAGAAGTTCAAGACACTAATAAAGGATATATATATATATAAATCTACAGCACTTGATGTGGTTAATTCTTAATTCTGTGATAAATTTTTGGAAGCATTCCTTTTAAAAGCAAGAATAAGTGAAAAAATTGTCTTGTGCACCGATGATATTTACATGTATACTTCTTTAGAATGTACACATAATACCGTTGGAAATACTGGGGGAATGCAATAATGTTGCTGGATATAAGATCAATATCTAATATCAGAATTTTAACATTTAATGTTACATTTGAAGCATAGTACCACTATTGTTTCTTAACTCATTTTACTAGTAAATGGGACGGCAAGTGTAAGGTTAGTTGTGAGTTTGATTATCAGTAAAGAAAAAAAAACTAATCTTCACTGTCCTATTTACTAATAGAGTGAGTTAGGAAACATTTATTCTTTATAAACTTTGACTTCCTGGGCCAGGGAGATGGCTCAGTGGAATAAGCGCTTCCCTGGCAAGCACAAAGGCCTGAGTTCAATCCCCAGTTCCACCAAAAAAATAATAATAATAATAAGTAAAATAAAATTTAAAAAAAAATAATGAACTTTGACTTTCTGATTATAATAATGGAGGTAGTAGTATACTTCAGAGAACTAAATAAATTTAAGTTTTAAACTAGAGAAATGACTAAAGTAGGTTTCCTGAAAAGATACTTACACTGAAAACTGAAGGGTGAGTTTTCAAAGATGCATGTGTGAGAGTAGATGGAGAGTTAACTATGAGTGTATTGTAAGTGGAATGAAGACAAGGAAAGGAATTAGAGCTGTTGAGTTGGAAAGAAAGAACCACTCACATAACAATTTTAGCTTTCTAGTAAAGTCAGAATTTTGTGACTTTGAGGATAGAAAGAAACCAATTTAAAATAAAAACATATATATTTCCCATTCCAATCAGAAAATTTCAGGATTGTATTTATAGGAAATGTTGTTAGACAATAGTTTTTACTTTTGGCATAAATCTATTACCAGTGTTGTAGTCAGGACTTAACAAAGGAAAATAGTTCATACAGAAAACAATTTATAGGATTGTTTTATAATAGTCACCCAAAGAGTCAAATGCAAAAGAATGCAAGTAATCTTGAGACCCAAAGCATCCTGCTGAAGGCCTGGATCTTACGGCAGTGTCCTCTACAAGTCCAGCTGAAGACCTAGAGCCCATGGCAGTGTCCTCCACAAACAGAGCCTTCTTAACAGTGTTTCATGCAAGTCCATATCAAAGATCTGCACTGGGAATGCCAAAAGGCCAGCGATGGAAGCTAGAAAGTCTTTGCCAGAGGAATAAAGGATCTGTGCCAGAGGGCTGAAGGTTCTGCACTGGTGCCAGGAAGTAGAGTTCAAGTTAAGGACCAGAGCTCTGCCAAAGAGAACCATAGCCATCCCCAACAACAGTGAGGACCCTCGCTCCTGGTACTATTAGAACATATAAATTCATATCAGGAAATCAAGTGTGACAGCCTTCTCCAGGAGAATCAACAGCACATCACCTTCCCCTGCAGTTCTCCTTTGCTGTTGGCAACAGTCCTCAGGTGGGCCATCCACACCCAGAACAAACAGCGCTGATTCAGTTCAGCTGGGTGCTACAAGGTGACCATTAGTTAATCCACAGCTAGGATCTTGTTGATTGAATAAAATAAATCACAGCTAGGAATTTTATTCCACAGAACTCTAAGCAAACATTCTTACCACTATCTGCAAACTGAACCTTGGATATGCAAAATGGAAATCTTACGTACACATGACCCCTCTACTCCTGAGACACTTCCACTTCCTCACTTACTTTTCTACCGCTGCATGTTCCTTTTGGCTCCCTGTGTTCAAGTACATGTGTGCACACATGTGCCACACGGAAGGCGTAACTTTAAACCGAGGTACTCTGTACAGTAGAATTAGCTGACACGCTTTCTTCTTAGGACTGTATGAATTGTTGGTGTTCACGGCCTTGCAGACCAGCCACTTTTGCATTTTGAAAGCAGCTTAGAGCTAGCATCTTAGTTACGCCCCTTACAGCTACATTTTCTTTCTAAATTAAAATTGCTTATGTCATTTCTGCCTGGTATTGGATTCAACAAGGAGATAGTAATTGATTTATAGAGTTTATACACTAGAGGAGATAACTTCAGGCACTGTCTCGACTGTATAGCAAGCTTTGTGACTTTAATGATATCATTTCATCTCTCTGGAGCAAGTCTATTTGTTAAATCAACACAGATGAAACAAATTCTTGATTGTGTTTTTTTAATTTTTTAATTTGTTTATTTGGTATAGGGTCTCACTACACAGCACAGACTCATATTGATCCTCCTGTCTCAGCCTCCCCAGCACTAGGATTACCGGCACGTGCCACCATGCCCAGTTTGGGAGGCCAGCTCGGCGCAGGGCCGGCATGCTTTGCCGTACCAATGATCAAGCCTGGGTCTTTGGGCTTGCCAGGCAGGCACTTGGATCACTGAGCTATCCCCAGCCCTGAATTATGTTTCATATGTAACATTTTATGATGGCATAAAGTAAACAATTGAAAAAAATCACCATCAAACTTATTCACCAAAACACTTTATTCTCTAAAAACAGAGGACTTGGCAATAGCTATGTTTTCTATTGTATTCATTTATTGCTTTCTTCTTAAAAGTAGTTTGAGGGACTGAGGAGATGGCTCAGTAGGAGTTCAATCCCCAGTTCCTCAATAAATAAATAAATAAATAAATTTCTAGTGCTTTGCTCTGGACATTTCACAATTTCTTGGATTACAAAATATATCTTTTTTTTTTTTTCTTTTTAATGTATTTAGCACAGGGTCTACAGGGTCTCACTACATAGATTGGACTTACAGTTCCCCTTCCTGTTTTTCAGCCTCCCAAACCATGGGATTACAGGTGGGCACTACCATGCCCAGTCTCATTTGTAGTCTCAGCACATCCCAGGGGCAGTACTGGCACAGCAGGCTGGGACTCAAACCCTGCGTCTGCCTAAGCAGGCACATTAATCTGCAGAGCTATTTGGCCAGCCCACAAATGTATCTTTCTAAGCAATGATTTTGTCTTTCAGATTTACATGTAAGGTCATTCTAGGTATTTCCAACTACTTCACCAGAACTTCACATCTTCTTTTGTGCAAAGCTGAAACTCAGGAAGTTGCATTTTCAACATAACCCAGGAAACCTTACACATTCTAAACTTTGAAAACTCACATATTCTAAACTTTGAAAACCTCAGCCCTACAAAGCAAGCAGAAAATAATGAAAAAAATATATATATAACAAAGTTAAAGATATACATTAGGATCATTTATTGATATACTCACAATGGTAGGTTGTAATTACGTATTTGTTTATTGCCCAATTAATGACCACGAAGATTTCATGCTCTCCAAGTACCAATGTTCCTTACTTAATGATGTACTCATTGTTTCCGGTTTATGAAGATCATGATTGTCTCACCATTGTTTCTTAATGGACACAGAGCAGCTTTGTGATGAGGCTGCGGAACATTCATTTTTTACTCTGTGACCTATGCACAAAACCACTATCACTAGATATTCTAACCTTTGACATGTTTTAAAGCATAAAATTTCTTTACCTATTCCAATATAACATTAAGAGTTCCTTCATATTTAAACATAAGTAAATGGAAGGGGGTGGATGAATAGACAGATAATCCTGATACCCTTGACTATTAACCTTAGTTAATCCTCACATATTTGTTCATAAACTTTACTTTGAAAGATTATTTCTAACAGTACCAAAAGTATGGACCTTGTCAAAGACATTATGTCAGTCGTCAAACAACACCTGGCTATCATTAAAAATGAGACAGATGAGAGCCAGTGAGATAGCTCAGTGGACTAAGTGCCTGCTTGTCAAGAGCAGGGACCAGGATTCGATCTCTGGCACCACATGCCACACCAGTCATGCTGAGCCAGCCACTGAGATGGGGCATGGTGACCCATGCCTGTAATACCAGTGCTGAGGGGTAGGCTGAAAACAGAAGGGTCATTACAAATCTGAGCAGCATTGTGAGATCCTATACCAAATACAAAAAATAAAAAAATAACACAGATGGGCAACATGACCTGATGGAACTGCTCTTAGGATGATGTTTCCAGACACCCCCTCACATTAAAGTCAAACACATATAAAAGTCCCTTTTCTAAGGCAGCATATTTCTCTCATCACTCACCCATTTCTCTCATACACTGCCCTTGCAGTGTATCTATAAATTCTTAACTTTTCTATATTCTGTGGCTCCTGATATATTCTTTTATTGCCCACAGCACCAGGGTTTCACATGCAGCCCCTCACATGGTGCTATTCTTTCCTGTCAAGTGTGCTATGTCTGGCTAAGTTCACATCTCCCACTGCAAGAAAATGTAGCCATGCTGTGTTTGGTTACAAGGGTATGGCTCTTTGGAGTTGTGTTTGTATTTATATCATTTATCTATCCATTTATTTATTTATTTGAGTCTCACTACACAGCTTGGACTCATAATGATTTTCCTGTTTTGCTGGGATTATAGGCATGTGCCCCATGCCTGAGATTCTGGGGCAGGCATGGCATGCAGTACCAGGGATCAAAATCAGGTCCTTGTATTTGCCAGGCAGACACTTAGACTGCCAGGCTATCTTCCCAGCCTCTGTATTTCTATCTTTTATCTGTAGACTTCCCAAACACTTCCTTTACAGTACTTATTGCATTACTCGTGACTTAGTGTCATTTACCACTCCAAATATAGTATCTCAATGACTTTTCAAAGCTTGTTACCATGTTTTATTGATCACGATCACCAATGTCCTTCCCATAATATACTGAAAAACGTGTCCAATAGTTGTGCATTTGTATTAAATGTATCAATAGGTGATTAATGTAAATATAAAAAGAACATCTTCCATTAGAACTGAGAGACTTCTAAAACACTGTATCTGCAAAAAGCCATCTCTCAGTATACTTTCACCAAACCTTGTATCCCCACAAAATTGTGACTAGTGTCAATAGAACTGGGATTTAGCAAAGAGAAACTAGTAGTTTTATTTACAAAAGGAATGCCCATCCCATGTAATGTAAGACTTAATAATGCATCAACAGAACTTGATGTCACCACCTGGGCTGAAGACAAGCAAAGATGTCCATGAGAAGTATCATTGCTGTGGCTTCACTATCTTGAAAGCCCTTTTAGAAGTTATATGCAGCCACTCTGGGAAAACTGCTTCACATGTTAATGGAACACAGAGAGGAGTTTGGGGTAAAGAGTCTGGTTGCAAGCAAGATCAGCAACAGAGAGTATCAAAGGGTAAAGTACTTCTGTTATTACTTCTTCAGTGGTAAGGAAAGTAGCCCACAATTGGAAGAGACACTCCAAAACATAATGTGACAAAGCATGAATTCACTCTTGGTTCAAGGCCCTTGCTTTGCATTATTTCTTTTGTTTTTCCTTTTCCTTTTTTTTTTTTTTTTTTTATTTTTTTGTGGAACCGGGGATTGAACTCCTGGAGTAAGAATTCTGCATATTTATACATATCCCAGTCGTTCTATTGTTCTAGTCAACCTGATTGACTTAAGTCCCTGAAGCAGTATAGCCTAAGTTGAGAAGAGCGTTGGAAAATTCTGACAAAAGCATCCAAAGTACAGGGATGGCCTGATATGTGGGTCCACAGTGGGGCCTCACTTCAGTAAACTAGGGATAGTGCTGAACGACGACATACAAAAGTTGGATCATTCTATATTTATCTCCTAGATACTCCTAGATTCCTATGCCACACAACCACAGTTCTTCTGTTATGAGCTATATTCTGAGTACTTCAGAAATACTGTGTGTGTGTGTGTGTGTGTATGTGCCTGCGTGTGCATGTTTAGTATCCTCGTCTTGTACTCCTTTACTTTCTCTTAAATCCTTGTCAAAAATCAGTTGACTGTAATTATTTAGGTAAGTTTTGAACTTCCAATTCACTTATATTAATCTACCTATACTTACGTCATACACCACTATTTTTGCTGTTCTGATTTTATAGTATGACTTGAAATCAAGCAGTGAGTCCTAGTATGTTTTCTATATTGAGTTGGCAATTAAGAAGCCATTGTATTTCTGTATTAATATGCAATGTGTGCATACACTTCAGCAAAATGGCCAGTGGAATTTTGATCAAGATGACAGTAAATCAATATATCATTGAGGAAATAATATTCAACAAATGATGCTGAGACAAAAAAATAAAGATGGACTTCTAGATCATTCTACACATAAAATCTAAATCCAATTGAATCAACAACCTAAATATAAGAACTAATACAACAACTTCAAAAAAGAAAATATATACATTTATGATTTCAAGTTAGCATTGATTTTTAGATTTTAAAGCAATGAATAAGTAAAAAATAAAAATAGACAAAGTGGAATTAAACTTTAGAACTTATGTACCAAAAGACTTTTTTTTTTTTTTTTTTTTTTTGGTCTTTTTGAGACAGGGTCTCACTATGCAGTTCAGGCTGGCCTTAAACTCACTTTGTAGCTCAGGCTGGTCTCGAACTCAAAACAATCCTCCTGCCTCAGCCTCCCAAGTGTTGGAATTACAGGCATGCGCCACCACACCCGGCTCCAAAAGACATTTTTAATAATGAGAAAAGTCATCCTAGAGAATGAAAATAAATATTTTTAAATCCTGTATCTGATAAGAGGTTAATAGACAGAATATTATAAAGTCAGTTAGAATTCAATAACCAAAAGGCAGATATACCAAAATAAAATAAGCATAAAACTTGAGAAATCATATCTCCAGAAAAGACAACAAAAGACAAACCACCACAAGAAAGGACACTCAACCCAGGTGATCATTAAAATGGCTAAATCACACTGAGCTCCCCTCTATTACTTAGAATACTTTTAAGGCAAACTAGAAAATAACATATGCTAGAAACTATGTGGACATTTAAAATTTATGGCACATGCTGGTGGGCACATAAAATGATACAGGCACTGTGCTAAATAGTTTGTTGTTTTCCCAAAGAGTTACACATTAAATTTGACCCAGCAATTCAACCCACAGATGTATAGCCAAAATAATTAAGAACATAGGTCCATATAGAAACTTAAATGTAAATGTTCATAATGGCAGTATTCATAATAGTTAAAAGGTGAATATAACTCAAATGGTCATTAAAATGGATAAAAGGATACAAAGATATGATATGTACATAATATTTATTATCTATGAAAAACAAAGGCATGCTCTACATACTGCACTTGGACAAACTTTAAAGCCTCATTTTATGTGAAATAAATCAGAAACAAAGTCCACATATATAAGATTATTTTGTTCTATTTCCATAATAAATAAATCTATACAGATCAGAGCAGTTCAGAGGTTACCAAGGAGTAGGAAGCATCAAAAAAGGAATAATTGCACTTAATGGATAGACTTAAGAGTGTTTTGGGGGAATGATGAAAGGATTTTGAAACAAGACAGACCTACGGAAACAAGATTGTGAATATACTGAATATCACTGAATTATATGATTGACGATAATTGAGTTGTATGTGAATTTCACTTAGATAAAATAAGATAAATAGATTCAGTCACATATAATCTTTCCCAGCCTGTATCAGGCAGCCCTCTTCTATGGGTTTTCCACATTTATATCTTGTGTTACATAATGGACTTATGATGATGCTGTAGAAACCTCTTTTGATGTATTGGCCGCACCACAGACCCACGCCCAGTAATGTGCTCAAGCCTAGAAATCCATCTGTCTGTCTGTGGCTTATGATAGAAATGGTATTGCAGTCACACTACTAAATTCACTTAGAATAAAAATTAAAATGTTACTTTTTGGTAAACACATAGGGCATGCTGGAATAAAACAGTATGTAAGTTATGTGTAGCGTCATTTTCAGGAATTTTTCAAAGGCAAGTCAGTATTTTGCACACAAAAATATATCATCTAATCATTCACCCTAAATTTGCAGCTCTGCTGATTTATGTACTGTGGTCTATGCATGCACTCACTAATTCACAGTGGCTTCCCCACTGACCTCCTGGGTATCTGTCCTTTCACATCTGCCAGCATTCCCCGTGCCAGCATAAGAACCTAGGCCAAATTACAAATATCTGCTTCTTCCTCTCCATTCCATTTCTTTACCTGTTGCTCAAATAAGACACCCATTTTTACTATTTTCTAAGTAACAAAGTACAAATATTTGAAATTTATATGTAAAGCAGCCTGTAATCTGATTTCTATCTTATCTAAATCTAGTATTTTCAAAATTCACCATTCATCTTATTTGCCTCAAATCTATTGCTCTTACTTTCTTTCCTTTACTACCAGGACACACACACACACACACACACACACACACACACGTGCATTCACACCTTCACACATATGTTAATGTCTTCACTATCTGACATAGAACAGATATCTTCACTTCTTGCCCTTACTTTTCGTGAGCTGAAATTTCAAGCCACTCATCTTATAACTGATCTGAGTTCTTCCTCTTTCTTAACCCTAGTGCTCATATATGCTAGGTTCTATGCTGGTTACTCTCACACACCAGCCGTATGATGATTTTCATGTTTTTACTGAAAAAAACTCCTCCCTCCTCAATATCCTACAGCTCTGAATTATTTATTTATTTATTTACTTTTTTTGGTGGTCCCAGGGATGGAACTCAGGACCTATGCTTTCCAGGCAAGCATTTATTGCACTGATCTAGTTCCCTGGCCCCCTGAAATATTAATTGATTTTACCCTTCTGTTACTCCTGTAGAGGAAATGGTCAGATAGGAGTTTCAGCTTTCAAACCATTCAAAGTGTCAGTGTATCTCCTCATGGAAAAGAGGCTCTGTCAAACCCTCTGAGGTTAGCAAACAGGAAGTTAAGATTTATTGAAATGTTCATTATATGTAACAGTGGATACACACGAAACTTGATCAGCTTTTGATGGAAATCTGTTTGGAAAACTGTACAGTAAATCCAGGCCTTATTAAACCAAACAATTAAATTAGCATTACCTTTATCATACACTCTCATTTCATATTTTATTTCAAATAAACATGTTAAAGTACATTTTGACAAATATCATGAACGCTGAGAAATAAAGCATGAGGCTTCCTTTGTATGCTGGATTCTAAAAGCAATCAGTTGAAGAATAAATGATGCATATTATCATGTAATTAATTTTCCTGTTTTTCTCTTGCTTTATAGAATCAGGATGATACATGGTAGATTTTCCAGTTTTCAGCAGTACTGTGTAATATGTATGCCATATGGTGAGGGTTTTTATAAGAGGAAGCAATTAATAGAAAGCAAAATATTATTTTGGAGTTTTTATTTAATTCATCCTGTTTGCTAGCAAGTGGCATAGGAATTCCTGTATCCCAGCAAATTGTTTTAATTTGAAGCTGTCATAGAACAGAAATATTCTCTCAAAAATAAGTTTGTTAATAAATCCCTATCAGATCACAGTACTTGTTTTCCTTACTTTGTAAGGGTGGTCTCATCCTTACCAACAAAAGAATTTTCTCTGCATTCTCATATGGCTACACTACTTTCTTTCTCATTAATATGTTGAAACTATATAAAATATAGTAAAAGCAAAACCACTAAACGTTCAAGAGATATAGGTGAAACTATATCCCTTGGTTTTACAATTATTACATTACTGTATTTAATGATCAATTTGAACACAAGTATTTTTCACCACCTTTTGAATATACTTTCAGAAGTAGTGATGATTTCTATATGAAATAAAAAGCCTTTAAGTAGGTATAATAAAAAGAAATTTTTGGTGTTAGGAATATATGAAAATGGTCATAATGCCACAATGTGTAAAATTCGTATTATTTTATTCTTTCATAGTTAATTCCATTTGTAATAGTTTATTTAGAATTTATCAATATATTTCTGCATATGTTTTCCTATACACTTTTTTTGCTATTTGTTATTGCTAGAACAAATTATATTTTAATACATGAAAGTGCTTTTTTGTTATGTATTAATTAATATTGAAGAAAAACTCTGGAGGAGCAAAAGTGAAAAAGGAACTATATTAGCTGAATATTTTGCATGATACATACAGTTTAGAATTTTTTTTTAAAAAACTGGTTATAAGTCAATTTCACTTCAATAAAAAATACCTACTATATAAGTAATATTTTCTTTCTTTAAATCAGATTTTATTAGTATATTTTAAAAAATATTTTCAGTAACCATAAAGAGCTTAAAGTTCTTCAGTGTCTATGAACATGATATAAATTTGAAAATATTTTATTTGGCATCTTAATATTGAAAATCTGCTTATTGAAGTAACTAATTCCTTTTCACACTTTTAGTTGAATGAGATTGGATAGGATATATGTGTAGTTTTTTTTAAATAGTACTCTATATATGGCATGTGCTTTTCCATAGGAAAAGCAGTTAATCTACTTGATGTTCTCTTGTTAAATTCTAGAGATGACGGCACTGGCCTCAGCAGAGAATGTGTTGCTTTTTGCCTGATTGTTTCATTCAAATACATTACATTCTAAGAATCTCCAACATTTTAATCGATTGTATGGGATTTTATATTCATAAGAATTAACTCTGTTTTATAATGTGATCCTATGTTACAAATCTTTATTTAAAGAATTATGTAAATAAAACTTAAAAATCCAACTTTTAAATTTTTTTTCAGTTATAAAAGCCTGAGACAAATAAGAACAAACCGTTCAAATGGAAAAAGCAACTGGGGAAGGGAAAGGGACAAAGGAAGGAAGGGGGGAAGAAAAAAACTAGGAGAGAAGGTGAAAGTGTAAAGAAAGCTTTGTATGTAATGGGGGAAGAGGGATGGAGAGGAGAGAAGTGGACTGGGGAACACGACAACTGAGATATATCACCTACAGACACAAATCCTATGATGAATGTGACCATCATGTGTACCTAAAATGTACCAATAATCTCAATTAATTAAGAAAGGCCTGAGATAATCCTCTTTTATTTGTAAGTTTCGTATATTTATTTTAGAGAGTAGATATCTTTCAACATAAGAAAGATACAGGGCTGGCCTGATAGCTCAGCGGACTAAAGCACTTGCTTAGGCACAGTGCAGCGACTGGGGTTCAAACCCCGATGTGTTGTGCTGGTCCCGGTCCCCAGGTGCACTGAGAAGGCGATTGAGACTGGGCATCGTGCCCAGTGCCTGTAATCCCAGCCCTTGGGGCACAGAAAACAGGAAAACCACTATAAGTCCAACCTGCATGGTGGTACCCTGTAGATCCTGTACTAAATACATTTAAAAAGGCAGAAGCAACAGCCTCTGCACTCTGGTCTGACATGATACATAAAATTATGAAGTAGTTCAGTGTGTCATGTTACCGTTGGAGAGTTAATATCTATAATGAACTTACCAGTTATGTTTGGAGTGTAACCACTGACCTGTTTCCTGACTTCTTGTAGTCACCTTTTCATCTCTTAGCATCAATATTTTCCCACACATTCAGATAAAAGTTTGACTAAAGAGCATTACACTTACATCTCTAATAGACCTAATGACTGTTCATAAAATTTTAAAAGACTCTTCCTTCTCAGCGTCAGTTTATCATTGCCATATTTATATTATGGCAATATATACTTTTCTTTTTCACAGTAGCAGCTTAGCACAAGAGCAACAGATTAATAGAATCACCTTTTTGACCTGTTGTTTTATTTTGTACTTTGGCTTTGAAGTCACTTTCTTGAGAGCGATCCTAAACCCCGATAGCCAGTCTGTAGGAGAACCCTGGCTGGGAAAAAGCGAGTTTTAAATATGTACATCCAGTGCAATACAGTAAGCATGGGAAACTGGGATGCATGAAACAAAAAAGTGTATTGTTTGCAGTTCCAGAAAGGTCAGTGTGCTAAAGGGAAGTGAATAGAAGCTGTAGAAGTGGTAGGGGTACTGCCCCAGTGGATGAAGAGTGAGATAAAGAGACAGACATGCAGAAGCTGTGAGGCGGTGCCTTCATCAAGGCTCGTAAGTGTGCTCCACCAGCCTTTCCGGAAGGGAATTTGCTAATTTAAGGAAGACGTGCACCAAGGGAAGGGCATGCCTCCTAGCTCTGATGTTAGTCCTTTGATTTTAATGTGGCCAACAGCTGTGGAATGTGAATTTCAGTGAAGTAGATGTAGAGCAAGCAGGCCATGCAGGATCAGGGGAGAAGCTTAAGGAGACTGAAGTTGCTGGGATAGGAGCAGGTTTCAGGGAGCTCTATCAAGCCTCAAAACGCATGTGGTTGTAGCAACTGTATTAACAAATTTATGACATAATCTCTATTCAAATAATATTCCACTAGTAAAGAATGAGTAAAAGAGTGAATTCTTAAATTGCTCTATCTCTTTAATTATTGAATATTACTTATTACTAGGGGAAAGGATATTGTATAATGTAAAATTCCCAATGATGACTGAACTATAACCACAATCATTCTATTATTAAGAAATATAAAGATATACCCAAAAGGCTCTTGAAGGTCCAAAAGTGATATATTTATTGGGTTCAGAAAAAGTAAAATAATTAAATTTCTTTATTTGTGGATATGTGTAGACATTGTTCAGATCTCTTGCCTTAACAGAATCTATAAGTTTTTTTTAACATCTTTAATGGTGCAGGTGGGGGTGGGGCAAGCACAGCATGTGAGGCCTGGAATCGAACTCCCATTCCTGCACTTGCCTAAGCAGGTACTTAATCACTGAGCTATCTGTCCAGCCCTCAGAATCTAAAAGATTTTTACTATAGGGACTATACACTTACATTCCTGTGCTAGTCTTAGTTTACAACTGTTATTCATGTGTATCTTTGGCAGTACCTCCTTGCCCTTTCAGATGCATTAGGTTTGGGGTAACAAATTATATTGATATGCTCATTACGCCTTACAGAAGAGCTGAAGTTTTATTTTATTTTACTTAAAGCCAAATTTTAATGAACATTGTGAGATAACATCTTTGAGATGTGTTAAATTTCCGTGTAACATATTTTAATAATACATAATTTATTAGATTTTTAAATGAAAGTTATGATTTATATTGATATACAGTCAAACATACACTTGATCATATAAGAAATAGAAGAGGTGAATTTATTTAAGCTTATTTCATGCTTTATTTGAGTTGGGGTGAGAACAAACAAAGAATAAACTAGAACAATGAAACAATAAATGATTATTATGTACTGTCGGAGCTATATCGGCCACACGTGTGAGTGAAAACAAATTGCCCATTCCTCAGCTTTACCTATGTGACACAAGGTAACAAAGCCTTGGGCAATTTACAACGTAAGACCAAATCTTTCATACTGAGATGAGAGCCGTAGACAGTAGCATATAACAGGTAACACATACAAACTCATAAATAATACCATCCAGCATCACTGAACAGAGGAGCAGGAGGGGCAATTCAGAGTGAATTGCTGTATTCAGTCTATGGTTATGTATGGTTCTTAAGTGAAAATAATATCTGAAGCCTTGAAAGTTATTTGTAGTGTCACACATAAAATGTAATTAATTAATGAGTGCCGTGCAATAAAATTCTCTGTAATCACAGAGCTGCCCTGAATCTTAAGCTCTAAACAACTGAAAATGCAGAATAAACACAATGGCACGTCATGTAAATAGAAAAGCAGGTCTTTCCTGGCGGATATCAGCTTTTCTGCCACTTGGCCCCCAGTTTCAAAAAGAGAAGAAAACATTCAGATGATGTATTTAACAGATTTTAACTTTATGTAAATTCTGTACCTCCTCACGCATGTGTCAGAGGGCCTTGTCTCAGAGCCATCAGCCCACACCAACCCCAAAAGCTTTTTCCGTATCCATTTCATGCTGGTTTCCTGTGTTCAAGAGAGAGAAAAAGAACAATTAACAATGATGTTACATGATTGATTCTAATTTATGTATCTGAATGATGCAGTTCCACATTTTATGATAATCTGGGCCCTACAATTTAAGGGCTTGTTAATGCCTTACTATAATGGTAAATGAAATAGGAATATAGGTAATCAGCAAATGTTAAGAAATAACAAAATTAGTTTTCCTATAATGATGATGATCTTTATGTATGTTTTCTAGTGACCTTTCATAGATGCCTATGTAATTGTTTCAAAAAATATTAAGCTATACTTTGTGTATAGAAATTTAAAAAGTATGTATATCTCCATGTGACATAGTTGAAACATGATTAGTGTTTATAATTTTAGTCTGGGAATATAGCTCAGAGACATAAGTGCCTGCCTGGCAAGCCTAAGGTCTCAAGTTCGATCCCCAGTAAAAAATAAATAAATAAAATAAAATGTCATATAGTCAATTTTTATATGATTTTTAGTAATAAGCACACATTGTCAGGGAGAAGAAATACTATCCCACACAATGAAGTTAAGCCGTATTTCTGTGAGGTAGGTATTTCATTTTACATAAAAGGGAACAGAAGCACAGAAAAATTAAGGTTTATACTCGTGGTCACATACATTTGGTTTATCTATTAAATCCCATGTTTTCTGTTGTTATACAGCAAATCATTGTAAATCTACAAAATTAAGCCACAGAATTATAACTCATGGTTTCAGCGAGGCAAGTGTCCAGATATCCATTAACTGAGTCTTCTATTCAGGGTTTTGCCAGACAGAAAACAATGTGCCGGCCAGAGCTGCGGACTCTCGGGGAGCTCCTCTTTCAAGTCTTTAGGTTGGTGGCAGAATTCCTTCCCTTGAGACCCTCTGCTTGAGAACTGTGTTTCCTTGCTAGCTGTCGACTGGGGACTTCCCTCAGCTTCCGGAAACTGCAGCTCTGTCTTTGTCATCAAATGACTTCCTTTCACAACGTAGAAGCTTGCAGCCCAGGATAGCCTGTCTCTCTGGTACTTCAGCCCCTTTCAGATAATGCTTTGTGCCCGTTTATGGTAATCTCCCTTTTGCTGAATTCAAGGTAGAAGCATAACCTGAGTTATTATAATGATGGCAGCATCTTTCCTCTGACCCCACCCCACATTCAAAGGATTACTCACACAGACATGTATAAGAGAGACTGGAAATTTTAGAAAACATTTTATATATACTTGTCCCCCAAGCCTTCTTTCAAACTCTGCTTGATTTCTAACCATGCTAAGCTAAATACACCAAGATAAGCTATCGTAATTTTGACTGTGGGGTTGCCAATGATGCCATCTCCTATTTGCGCTCTTTTCTGATCTTCAGTAATGAGTCAAATGAGACTAGCAAGCAGAGCTGTGAGAATATGCTCTGAATTTCAAATAAATAATCAGGCAAAAGCCCTGTGTGTGTAATCATATTGTTCTTGGGGGTATCTAGTGCGTGTTTAGAGAACTATGCTACATATGGGATGGTTACCTCAGGACTAGTTTCATCAAAGAAAACCATTATCTGATATTTAAGGATGTTGGGTAATGGTTTTATTTCCATTTATAGTGAAAACCTAATACTGACATGTGAGATACAAGGAAGAGGAGGATTGTCCTAAGCTCTGGGGCATTTACTTGAGTACATTTGTGGACCTGTTGTTAGCAGAGTTTCCCGTCATCCTTCTTGTACACTGTCTCCAGCCTGCACATCTCAGACCCTCCACACACATTACTGAGGTCCTTCCTATTAACGTGAGGATAAGCAGAGAGGAATTCCTCCTGAATACAAAGACCATTTGCCTTGTGCAGCTCTCCTCAAAGAATAGCACTTTGTAGTAGAATTGGGTTCTCATGAGAAATGACCATGGCCATCTGTCACAGTGTTCATATTTTTTAAGCTTTTATGCATGCATTTTGTTCATTTATTGATCTAATATATGATTATCATGTTCTTCCTAAGTATAAATAACTCTAAGTTTTAAGAGAATTTAAATAGCACAGACCAAATCTCTATTAGAATAAATCTAGACGGATCTCCCTGCTCAGACTAGAATAGGCCAGCATCCTTCCTCTGTCAAGGCATTCAAGGTATTTGTACCCATAGACATGTCTGCCTACAATATGCTGTAGTCATTTATTTACATATTTCACATTGTGCCTCCTGTATTATTTTTAATACTCTAATGAGTACAGATGTTAGGGCCGGAGGACCATATGGTGGAACACCTCCTTTTCAAGAGGAAAGGATCAGTTTCTTAATCTCAATTTAAAGGCCTGCAATATAGTCTGATAGTTTCAATAAAATTGTGAAATAATATTATTTCAGCTGAAGTAACTTCTTATTCTCCATGTCTAGTATATTATGGCCTAATTACTTTCCAATTCTCCCTCCGTTATTGAAAGTGCTACCAAAGGCAATAAAGGAATGTAGTGCTTATGGTCTCTCTCCAAGCAATGAGTTCAAATACTTGTATGATCATGAACCAGTTTCTTAATCTGCCATATTTCAGTTTCCTACATCTTTAGCATTTCAAAAGATCCTGTAATTCTTGTAGGATTTTTTAATCACTAAATGAGATTTGTATGAAGTAACCTTTTTATAGTGTCTGGTCCTGATGTTTATGCTATTGGGATGAGCAGAGATTCGCATCAGCCTCCTCCTCCTTGCTTTGTGTGTGTGTTCTGTTCCATTGTATCTGCTTCCACTTCATGGTTACTCCTCAGTACATTCTCTGTACATTTTTAAACTTCTGCCTATTCTCATCCTGTCCTAATCTCTGGGTTCATCTCTCTAAGATAGATCTTGATTCTCGCTATCTTCCTTATGTGCACATGGTTTTATAGAAAGTGTGGCCAGTACTTATGTCCCCCAACCACTCCAGGCTTGTTGTGAAAAGCAGGACCAGCGTACCTGACCTCCCACCATGAAAAGCACTTCAGGCATTAAGGCTCAAGCAGGCTGGTCCCCAAAGTGTCTGCCTCTTGTGCATGACACACAACAAAATCTACGGAGAGGTTACAGAGATGACTCTGATTCCCATTAATAAGGAAAGACTATGGACAAGAAAGAGAATTCTCAAGAGAGAAGTGGCAAAAAAACCAAGAGAATAAAAAAAATGTATCAACAGAAAACTGAATTAGGAAAATAAGAAGGCTGAATCCCCCCCCAAAAAAAGGATTTTTACAGCCAGAGGCTACAAGTAGCTGCATTGTCTACAGCTCCCTGGATGGAACTTAGTCATTAATATTTTACTCATGTACACATTTCATTTTGATGAAATTTTCCTGTATAACTAGCCAGAATCATTTGTAGGATATTTAGCAAAAATGATGAAAATACTCAGCTGCATCTGTTCATCATTTGGTTAACCACGTTTTTGCATAAATTTAGCCTGGGATTAAGCCACCACTATTATTTGCCTCATCTTTCTCTTCATTATCTGGATCTCCCTGCCCAAATTGATTATTATTCAGGTATCAAATCACGCTGCCTTCCTAGCAATCAAGCCTAAAGCAGCAAAACAAAATTGAAAAGATGATTTTTTTGTTTTGTTTTTTTTTCTGAAACTGTAGGCTTGTATAATACTCTCTTAGGACAACAACCAGCAGTTGTTGCAGTGACAAACAGCTTTAATAATGAAAATAGACTCTCAGTTTTACCTACACAGAAGCAATTTAATTTCTTCTTCCATGTAGAATCCTTACTAGCTCTCTTCCTCCACCCTGCCCCTTGTTATAAAAATGAGCTGCAAACACATCAGTTCTGTTCATTCTCACGTGAATATACAATTTCTTGTATCCACAAAGGAATGAAATGGTTTCTAACAACATTGGCTGGTAACAATGACAGTGGGATCCAATTCCCCCAGGGGCTCACGTAATACTTATCTCTTCAACTGGAGAGTATAATAAGGTCATCAGGATTATTGAAGTTGACAGAATACCAGGCTCAGATTAATTACATCATTGAATTCAAGAGGTATTAGGAAAAGCAACAAGAGTGGCCCTGGAAAATGCTTGCCTTAAATTCTCTGAGGACTTTCAGTGTGATACAATGCAAAGAGGGGATAGTGTAATATATTTGAAAGTTTTGCCATGCAGATTCTAAAAGATTAATTATTCCAGCTATAATAAATCACCATCACAAATGAAAAAAGTACTGTCAATGAGAAACCTTAAATATAGAAAAATTGAAGGCTAAGGAAAGGATAATAAGACGTGAATCCCCTACTTTATTTTAAAAGATATACATTTGTAGTAACATTCAACTCTCACAAACATGCAAAAACACATACCTTTTAAAATAAAAACTGCAACAAAAGTGAAAAAAACCTTCCTAAAATTCTTGTCTAGATAACAACCATGTCTTACAATGTTTATTTGGATTTTTAGGCTCTCACTACTAGATCGGACTCATTTACAGCTGCCCAAGAGCTGGCATTACAGGTGTGCACCACCACACTCAGTCTCAGTTGCTGTATTTGCGGGTCCTGGGAGCAGGGCTAGCCCGGCGGGCCCAAGGATCAACCCTGGCCCCTGCACCTGCTTGTAGGCACTTTAATCCACTGAGCTATTTGGCAGGTCCTTGTTTATGTGATAAATCCTAGAAATTTTACATAGAAAAATATGTGTGCTTAATGAAGAAATAATGCATCTTGTCTTTTTTATGCCTTTATGTAATACTGGAGATTTTATTTTTTTTTTTTTTTGTCTTTTTGAGACAGGGTCTCACTATGCAGTTCAGGCTAGCCTTAAGCTCACTTTGTAGCTCAGGCTGGTCTCGAACTCACAGCAATCCTCCTGCCTCAGCCTCCCGAGTGCTGGGATTACAGGCATGCGCCACCACACCCGGCTTGGAGATTTTATATAAGTTTATTTATTTAACATTTGATAAATGTAAGAGTTTGGGCAGTGCCTTATAATTAGCATGGGATGACATGACATAAAAATCTAAACATTTTTAAAAGATGATACAGGATAAAGTACTAGAACTATATCATTAATGCATGTTTACATGTTAAAGTATGCCAAGGTTTGGAATGACACAAAATAAAAAAGATTGCTGAATTGCTTAAACATATTTAAAAGTACCATTTTTCTTTCTTTTTATTTTTTATTTATTTATTTATTTTTTTTTTTTGGCCAAACCAGGGATTGAACTCAGGCCCTTGCACTTTCCAGACAAGCCCATCTTATTCTACTGAGCCCATCTCCTCAGCCCTAAAAGTACCATTTTTCAATTCACCTGATTATTTCTGTTGTCTGGTTTGAGAAGGATTTGTTGAGTCCAGAAAGCACAAGAAAAAATTAAGGTAAAAGCACATATCTGATTTTTCAAGAAGTGTCTTACATGCGTCCGTGGGCTTACTAAGAGTCTGGTCGAGCTGCTCACCATCAATCATGCTCAGGGTCCAAATAATAATAAACAGTATGGTGATTTCAGGCAAGATCATGACTACCAGGGAATTTCTCATCTTCTTGTTCATTCCTACAAAACTGGACAGGAGGATTCCTTCTTTTTACCTCAAAATTGGGGAGCCCTCAGAGGACTGCTCATAGATTTTTAAGCTGCCTGTATTAGAAGAGACATAGCGTGACTTTAGAAACTCATAGAAAAAAAATAATTTGTGGGAAAATATGAGTTCTTAAATGTTGAAAATAAAGGACAAGTACCTGAGCTTCTCAGGAAATATTCCCAAATCCTAAACTGGCCGAGTAACCTGACGTAGAGAATGAGAAGGGAATGTAGAAGTGTGAAAGGAGGAACACACCTACCTGGAAGCTTCCTCGATGGTGCCTGCTAACAGATGCCATAAAAGCTATCTCCAGGGCTCAGAGACCCTCAGCCTAGATGAAGGCAGAAGCTTAGGAAGTTAATATTAAGAGAACTCCTAGCAAACAAATCAAATAACCCACGAAAGGATGCAATGTTGATTATCTCCAAAGAATCTCTAAAACATTACAGGAAATGTATCAAATATAGAGACCTGCTAAAATTAAGTAAGATCCAGAAGTTAGTGGGATAAAAATGGTGGAAAGGGTGTCAGAAACAATGAGGACAATCAGAGAACACGTTTAGTCCAACACCTCACCCTTCCTGTCTGCTGGGGCTGGAGGATACAATTAGGAATGAATCAGGGTGAGGTGACAGCCTCACACTGAAAGCCAGTTTAAAGATTTGATTTAAATTAAATTGGATATTTTTATGTCTAAAAGCAACCTCAAATTATAGTCTATTCCTAAAATACATCCAACGACAGAGAGGAAATTTCAATAGAAATCCATCATATGTATAAAGAACTTAGAAACATTTAAAACTGTTTCCATAGTTCTAGCCCATAATACGAATTGGTTACAAATGCATGAGAGACTCTTGGGCTTATAATTATGGAATATTTGCTCTGATTTTGCAGAGAAGTTGGTTGTTTTTGTAATATTTATCTTTTTCTAGCATATGAATACATTAGACAGCAGGCAATGAGTGTTCCTGATTTATATGCTGACAACAGTGAACAATAACGAGCACCAGTCTCAAAAGCAAGCAGAAAACAGGATGTAAAAATCAGCTTTGACTGTGAAAGCAGATCAGTAAATGCCATTCTGTAGTAAGACAAACCTCTCTTCCTTCTTGCCTCATCGTCACGTGTAGTCAACTGGTTTTTGAAAATGTGTGAATTAACATATCTACAGCAAAACCCAAAAACGTTAATGTTGTTAATATTCAAAATGACTTTATTCAAATTATTCAGGTTTTGAAAGAAAAATATAAAATAAAACTGTGTTCCTGACAATGATGTTAGAACTGAAGTTCTTATGTCCAAATGTTGCTCCAGCCTTCTTATTTATTCATTTATTTATTTATATGTATTTGGTACAGGGTATCACTATGCTGCTGGGACTTACAGTGATCCTGATGTCTCGTTCTTCCTAGAGCTGGGATTACAGGCATGCACCACCATGCCTCCTTTCAGTGGCCAGCTCAGCAAGCCCAGGGCAGGACTGGCAGAGCATGTGGTACCAGGAATCAAACCCAGGCCCTCGAGCTTGCCAGACAGGCACTTAGACCACTGAACTGTCTCTCTGGCCCAGCTTCCACATTTATTAATCAGGCATGAATTAAAGATTTTGGTGTTTAAAATGCATACCTTTTAATTTTCAGAAAATTCAGTTCAACCTAAGGATTTGCTTCCTGCATGTAGCATACAGCCAAGATGTTGTTAGATGAATTTAAAAAGCACCATTAAAGAACCCATGAAATTGGTACCACAGAAATCCTAAGCAAGGTCAGGTTACTGGGGCTGCTGTGGCTTCCTGCAGATCTTGAGCTTAAGCCATGCACACAAGGAGAAGGCAATGTAGAGAGTTCAGAAAAAAAGGAAACTGCACAAAAGGCAGCACAGAAAGAACTCAGGGGAGCAGATAATTGACTGTCTAGCCCTGAAGGTGGGGGAATATTGTGAGAAGAATTCACACATTTTCCTCTCAGCATATATCTGTAAGTGGAGGGAAAGCTAGGAAGTGGCTGGATTTATTTATGAGATTACTTAAAAGACACATTACACAGAAGATAAACTGGAGAAATTGTGTGGTCATATTTGCCCAGATACACTCAAATACTGTATGCCACTGACACATCCAATAAAACCATGAGATGCTACAGAGATTGTAAAAAACGGAACTAGGGTGTTTTGCTTGGAATATGTCCAGGCGACATTATATGAAGTAAGTCATTGCACTGCTTAAGCAGTGAAACCATAGATATTGGGGGGAAATGTGGTAGAAAAAAGAATACCCAAAAGGAAATCACAAGAGGAAAGTACTGGCCCAAAAGAGAAAGTTGAGACTTTTCTTACTGAGAACTCCTGCTTCATACAGCACTCAATGCATAGTGAATATCAGAACAGTTGGCCATAGCTGGATAATAGACAAATCTCTCCTTAACTTAGGAAATTGAATTCAACTCACTAAAAAGCACCCACAGTGACATTTAATAAAAGTGTATGACATAGAGTGAGTGGTTGCTGAAGTTAGGAATTCCTTTACATAATATTAAAAACAAAGCTTATTTAAATCTTGTGTTATATATAGATAGATAAAATTTATTATTTATAGATTTATTATGATTAATATGTCAAATGCATTCAGTAGAACTTCCCCCTATATCTACACAATAAATCTTTTTTTTTCTATTTCACTTCTCAAATATACAACATTCAATGACTTGTTCTGTTTACCCTATTTGCTAGTTCTTCATAATGCTCTCTCTCAATTGAAATATCCTGAAGGTTGTCTCTGATCATTCTGTGTTCCTGTGGATGAGGGCTCTTCTACTTATTTTCACAGCATGAGAGTTCACCTTCTTTGCAGAAATATTTATTGAATATTTTATTGGCATAAGCATTGTTGTAGATCATGAGCACACAGCAGAAGCAAGAAATCTCTTGCCCTCTTAATACCCATAAACTATTATGTACAAGAGACAAATAGCTGCAACTGCCTGAGGGCCAAGGCAGAAAAGAAGAGAAAACATAAATAAAAACAGAAAAGTCTTCTACGCCATGCTCTATAAGGCCTACATTTCTTGCTCGTTTTATTAGAAATCATTTCTGTTTGCAACTTTAGGAAATTCTAGGCTTTGGGCTATTTTGATTCCATAACAGGATGGTGACAACAGAATAAAACAAAACAAGATGTAAACAAAAATTTCAGAAGAAGCTGGCGCTTTGAGTTCCCCAATCCTTCCCGTGACATTTACTTGGCTTGGTCATCATGTCACTGTTTCTCACAGACTGACCAGAACTTACAGTTTTATCATGAGGGCAAGTCAAGACTGCACGTCTATATTCCATTTAATGGGTATTTAAACCCCAACAGAGCAAACCGCTACATTTCCCTGCACTCTGACTCTGTATAAGGTGCTCCCAGACATTCCTACTTGTGTGAGAAATGAGTACCAGAACAAGCCCCTGTGTCATCGATCCATGCGAATAGACTACCCTTTTGCAAACAGAACAACTAAGTAGGCCTCCTTAGAATTTCTCTGGTGGAGAAATTCAAACTTTAGAAGAACTACAGCATTTGAAGTACTTAAAATTTCATGCATAGCTCCCCACCTGACAGACTTTATGGCAGTAGAGATGTTTGCTTTCTTAGATAAGATGAATTCACGATGTAGAGTCCCCAGATGAATACTCCCTGACACACTTCATATTGAAAACTACATGATACTCTTCGGTAGATACATCAAAATTTATTTACATGTCCAGGCCCAAATGAAAAAGCCTATAATTATCTCTTTACTTTCTTGCACTAAAGCTGCACGGCTGTCCTGAAAAATTCTACATTCATTATTTCCTATCTCACCTAATATATAAATTAAGCCTTAAAAGTCAATTTGATTTTCCATGTTTTAAACATTAAAATATTCTTTTTTATCTCCTCCCATTTTTGTGAAATACCTTAAAAATAATAGTTTTTGAGAATTTGTATTTCCCACCAACATCCATTTCTTCTAATATTCTATACCTCAAAGTCTGTTGCCACCTGTGAAACAGTATTGAAACAGATTATGTCATTTTAAATCTGTTATTCTAGAGGAATGATATCCAAGAACACAGTCTAAAAATAGAATTATTCAGAGCGTGCCTTGCAGCACCCCCTCTCCCCTGCATGGCATGCCAAGATGTGATTGAGACTGGTCTTGGTGGCACACGCCTGTAATCCCAAAGCTTGGGAGGCTGGAAACAGGAGGATCACTACAGATCTGATCTACATTGTGAGACCCTGTAGACCCTGCAGACCCTGTACCAAATACAAAAAAATAAGATAAAAACAGAAATACTAATAGATCTACTAATAGAAGAACCATCAGACACATAAAGCAAATAAACACTTGAAATGTGATTGGCATGACAAAGAAACCAAAGTTTACATTTTGCTATGAGTCGATTTCACTTAGAGATGTGTTTGATGACAATTGCATTCTACGGCAAGATTCACCTATGCATAAGCAGAAGAGCATTTTTGTCCTTCGTTTCTTTACGTCTGTAGCTGTGATAGGACAGCTTTGATCCTACTATGGTCAATAAACATTAATGTTGCCTCAGTATTTTAACATGGCAGATTTTATCCCTTGCTTATCATACAGGTCCAGTTGAGTCGGTGGGAGGTTTTCTACTCACCATTTATCAGTCCCAAGGTAATAGAAATTACAACACCTAGTAACTGCACCATTTAGAACCTGAGGTATTTATAGTCTCCCCACTAAAATGAATGTATGGAAATTAAAACCTTCTTGATATGTGTTCCTCCAAAATTCTTTTCATTAGTTGAAGTCATAGGTCTGCCGGAAGACATAGAAGCTAGAAAACTTGGAGGAATATATCAATATTTTTATTTATTTTTAATTAATTTTATTGAGAAACAAATGGCAATGAGTCAGTTTCGAAACAGGTAAATAGTTGTTGTCTTCATAGTGGTTATTCATAGTTACAAGATGCAGACATGATATCCCGTCCAAACACTATTAGTACAAATCTTTCTTCTCATTAGATTGAGAAAGTAGCTACATATCTATCCTATTTCGTATATGCAGATATAAAATGGCCTTTCATTTAAATCCCCTTTTTTGTATACTTTTATCAGAGATGGGTATTTCATCGCCATTTAAATATTGTAGGTGCATGAATTCAGCAAAATAATCCAATGTAGTCCAGAAGACATCAATATTTATAGCTAGTAATTATCTCTGCCACATGAAACTCTGAATGTTTGTCAGATATTGCATTAAGGAATATATTGTTTGGTATACAAGACTAGAAATGAAAAACAAATGGTGTTGAATTAGAAAAGTGAAAAAAACAACCTATTAGAGAAAGATTGGTAAGTACAAAATTTAGGCAGAGGAAGTAAATTCAAATGGTGGATAGTAGCTTAAGTAATTTCACATATTTCTAGAGAGGAACCATCAAACCATCAAACATTCAGGACATCTAAAAAATATGAAGGTGAGGCTGGGGAGATAACTCGGCAATCTAAGCACTTGGCTGTCAAGCACAAGGACCCAGGTTCGATCCCCAGTACCGCATCCAACACCATGACAGCCCCAGAAGCCCAGGAACACCATACCAGCCACCAAAACTGGGCGTGGTGGCACATGCCTATAATCCCAGCACTGGGCAGGCTGGACCGGGGGATCCCTGCAAGTGTAAACAGCGCAGCAAGACCATGCACCAAATAAATAAATAAAAGATTTGTTTTTAATTTTAGAAAAGAAAAAGTATAAGGTAAAAGTGATATTGGATAAAAGAGTATATCCTTTCTCCAAGACAGTAATGTTTTTAAAAATGGATTTAGATTTGGAAGAATTTTTGAGGTGGTTAAGGAATGCGAAAGTGGAGATGAGGAAGTAACAGTGACACTGACGATGCTGTCCTTAAGGATTCCCAAGGGACTGCTCCTGACATCCACATGTCCTACCTGTTCAACTTCTCAAGACACATGGGAGATATCTTATAACTTCTTTGCAATATGGAATTAAAGAATCTAGAGTATTGACAGAGCTGTTAAGGAAAATAACAAAATAACAGATCTCACAAGAAGTGATTTCCTCAGTCTATTAAGCAAGAGTAACTATTGAGAAAAAAAAAATAGATGAAAGGGAGGGACTGTGGGACATTCTTCAAAAGCCCATGGAGGGAAGATATAAGATGAAAATGACAGGAATAACTGAAATGGTACTGAAACATTTAAGGGCTTTCTTACGAGGAGGACTTGTACTAGGTGACAATTTTCTGATGATTTGACTATTAGTAAAATAGTCGTATTGCTCAGAGACTGGTGCTGTACCAGCAACCTTGTGATTAAAAATTTATCCATAATGAGATTTAGTCCCTGCCTACCTTGTCTGTAGGTAATACTGTCTGCTATGAGGGTTGATTAATATCTTCAGCTGAATGACACTTGACAACCGTCCTTGGGGTGCTGTCATACAATGTTTAGAGATCTACTCCTGCCAGAGAAATCAAGCCCTGGCTTAGTTACTTTCCTTGCCCCTGGAATGAAATATCCAACAACCAAAGTTGAAGGAGGAAAGGATAATTGTAGCTCCAATTCATAGAGGTTTCCATCCATAGTGAGTTGGATGCAAACCAGGGTGTCATGACAAGGGTATCACAGAGGAGAAACAGTTCATGACATGAGGGGTAGAAGAAGGCAGACAAGAACAAGCAGCAGCAGCAGCAGCAACAAAAGGCAGCCATAGCAGACCTTCTTTCTATCCCTTATATTGAATTCCTTAATCGAAGAATCTCACACTCTAGATCCAGCCACTACCAGAAAGCGCCATCTATGACTGCATGAGGCTTAAGGGGACATCTAAACACAAGCACCTTGGGGTCAGGCTGGCTGGGTCTCTAGCAACAAGGATATGGGTTGCCAGAGGTTTGAATGACAGAGTGACCCTGAACAGGAAGAACACATCTGTTCTAACTACCGGGCTCCTGTTATTACCATAAAGGCAGCTTGGCAAAGGCAACCATCTAACCAGAAGTTCAGAGTGGGCATTAAATAAAGCTGACCCTATTCAGTCCCCCCAAGTCTCACAATAAATTTGTAGTGAGACAAAAGCTCACCTCAAAAAGAAATTAGAATAAAGTTGACTCAAAGTCATGGAGGCTTGCCCCCAAGCTTAGAAGGATATACTTCTGTGGGGCCCACAGCTCTCTTCAGTCACCATCATTTACTGTTTGAGAGCCCTATCTTGGCCACCATGGTGGTCGATGACCTCTTCCCTGACTGGAAATGAGGACGTCTCCTCTTTGAATGCCAAGGACCTTTTATGCTTTAACAGATCCATACGGGTTGGGCAGCTTCAAAGGGCATTTCTCTGCCCAGTGATCCAGTCACACCACAATTTATTCTTATCACTCTTTGGATTATCCTGGCTTCCCTTAGTGCTGTGGCCTTTATACCCATTAGTTGTTTTTTTTTTTTTTTTTTTTTTTTTTTTTTTTTTTTTTTTTTTTTTTTTTTTTTCTTTTTTCTTCCTCAACCTTTATCTTTCACATTGTCACAATATATATATTTTTAGTGTATTTATACAGGGTCTCACTACACAGCTCAGACTCATAGCAATCCTCCCATTTTCAGCCTCCCCAGTTCTGGGATTATAGGTGTGCCCCAGCTCAGCATGCCTGGGCATGAGGCTGGCTCAGCATGTGGTACCAGAGATCCAATGCTGATCCCTGCGCTTTCCTAAGCTGGCACTTAGTATCCTGAGCTATCTCACTGGCCATAAATTGTCATAATTAAGAAAGAGCAAATAACCTATGTTGACCAAATGACTTATCACTATTAGTAAGTCCTATTGAGTTTCTGGAGTTTTCTTGTAACATCTGGAGTTAACTACATACGCTCTCTTAAAATTATCTAGACTTCTGGCCTAAATTAGTATATTTATGGAATGTATTTCTGAGGCACAATTTTGAAATCAGCTGGACTGACAGACCTGAGTTTATTCTATTGCTTGCTGAGCAGCAAGGAATCAGGATGAACTGGATGTCTTACCGGGTTAGATCAAAAGCCATGTTATGATATGAACACTACCCGAAAACTCTTTAAGGTTCCCAGAAAATGCACCCGTTTTCTGTGCTATTCAATATTCATAACTAATTATGAGAACTTTTGAGAAAGCATTTAAATGGGGAGTCAGGCTAAAGGAATGCTGTGTACCCTAATATGAGTTTTATGCGCAGGGAGACTTGGAAACCCAAGACGCCTATCTGTGAATTAATCCTCCACTAGTTCCAGGGAACATTACAGAGTCTTTCAGCTTCAAGGTAGCACTGATTCCCTGCTTATCTCAGGGTGTCCTCTGTAAAGCTGAACTCCTTTTGAGGGGAAGAAGTATCTGGCCTACTGTTGGCACCGGCATCACTTCCTTTTGAGCCTTTTGATCTCCACCTATGACCAGAACCCATTTTTTCGGACAAAGACAAGCTGGGCTGCTCTACTGGCCAGGTGCCTCTTAGACAACTATAAGGGCACTTTAATGGATTTCTGCCCCCACTGAACTCTTCCAGGGTCATAACAGTGGTGATACAACATGGTATTGGGTCCCAAAATGACCATGTGTCCTGCCAAAACTAATTTCTGTGTTCTTTTCTAGTCCCCAAATAAACTTCCTGTTTCCTCTCCATTTGAGCCAACAACCCTCCAATCCTCTCCTGATACAAGAGCCCATACAAACTCCACCCCTAGTCCAACCCAACAAAAGCCTGCTCCCAGATTCTTTCTCTGAGGGTCCTTGCAACCTCTGGTAGCCCTTCTGTGCCAGCAATAAAGGCTTTCTTTTTACTTTGTCAGTGTCTCTCCACTGCACCAAAAATCTTACACACCTGACATCAGAATATACCTGTCAGAGTCGCAGTAGGTACTCTACTCAACACAATCCCCCAAATACCAACAATTCTCTTAAATTTCTAATTGATCAAGCCATGAAAGGATATGCATCTGGTGACAAAATTTCACAATGAAAAGTCCATCAAAGTGACAAAGCAGAGACCCCCAACCAAAAGCAAAACCAAGTAGAATGGAGAGAGAGAAAACTAGCAGTAGAGAAGTAATGCCTTCAGGAGACAGCTATACATAATTTTTTTTTCCTAGAATAAAAAGAGCCATCTGGCCTCTGCTGCTTCTTGAAGCCAGGGCTATAGCTGCTGCCACCATGAGAACTATACCTTCTACAGGGAAGCACTAGCCTACCACTGTACCTTCCAACACTCTGTCTCTCCTCAGTTTTCCTACACCAGAAACAACAAAGAATTTGAGTTTGCTAATGGAAAAAGCTTGGGAGTTGCAGACCAGGACAAGAAAGAAACTAAAATTCTTTCTCAAGGGAAAAAAACCAAGTTTTAGGGTACACTCAGTTAGTATGTGCCACAAACAGCCTTGGCACTACCAAGTGGTCACCCAGACCAACCAGGGCACCTGCCAACTCTATACCCAAAGAGAAGCAATAGCATTGGGAAGCCTGGACCCAATAAATCAGGCAGACATGTCTCCTGAGAAACATCAGGGAGTCTACTGAAGGACTCTGTCCAGGCCAGGATCTCCCAACCTCACATCCCCAGGCACTCTTGGGCTCAGCTGCATCCCTATAGGGGTGCAAGGAACCACAGCTCCTGAGAGCAGATCTGAGTGCTGTGAAGACCTCCAGCAAAACAAAACCTCAGCTGGTCAACATGACCCTCCTCAACCCTGCCAAGGCAGTAGACTTGTGCCAGAGGCTGGGTTCTGCAAATGGTGATCAGATCACCTGTGCATGCAGGGAATCTTCCCTATGCACCCAACAAAGGGGGAGACAAAGATAGTCTCTTTAATTGTGGAGTTACTCTCCTTTTGGATCAGGCTTCTAATACCTGGAGTGTCTGTCGTCTCCTGAGTGGGCTCACCAGATGATAATGCGATGGATCCAGCAGACAGATTCTAGTATTTTGCCTACAACAAGAATCCATAATGCACATCCAGTGGTAGAACAAAAACAGCTTCACTGACTGAGGATTATGGGAAAACATGCTCAGGGCAAGTCTATACCAACAAAAACATATGGCATGATCAGAAAAGCAGGGAAGGATAACAAGAAATAAAAAGCAGCATACTCCAATATATCAGGCTTTCTGATTTTAGAAGGTATGTATCCCAGTCTTGAGGTGACTCACTGGGTCCCTAGATAAGATTAACAAGTGTGATCTACGGAATGTTGAGTCATGTAAGGGCTTTCTAGTGCACAGGGCTTTTCAGAGTTCATTCTGTCTAATTACATCTATGGCACGTGGTCTATATGTATGTATCTTTAATAAAGCTACTCTAGGGGAAAGGTTACTAAAGGTCAAGCCACAGATACTCTGGGTTAGAGCTTTAGAGATTTCCTGGGTCTATGTTATTTTTTATTTTCTATCTTTCTTAAAACAGTAGAAGGAAGATTGGCCCTGAGATGCTGCCCAAACTTAAAAGGGTGGAGGGGGAGTGGTTTTCTCAGACTCAGCCACAATTATGCCACCAGTACTAACTTCATTTGCAGCTCCCAGCACTGGGCCAGAGCATATTTTCATTTAGGGAAAGCGTGTGTGGAACGTCTGCCAAAAAAGTACACGGACAATACTTTACCTCCTACAAAAACCTGTGAACTTGAGGTTTTGTGCAGTTGTTCAGCTATCGCTATCATCATGGGTAATCTCACAGGGTGAAAGAAAAAACAAACGGTTAAAGAAAAGAGATCATCCATGAAACACTGAATATTAATTAGTAATTCAAATTAATAATATATAAAGGTGGAGCAAGACATTCTTTTTCATTCGGGTATAAATTGGCTGTTCTGAATTGTTTTCTTCCCTCATATCTTAAGTGTTGTGATCATTTAAGTTTCACTGAAGGCTTTTGCAGTTGTGCCATTCTCCTTAGAGACTTTCTATAAATGCCCCTTTCTATCTCATACACCTACACATTGATGAGAATTGTAACATTTATGGAAGAATGAATGCTTCCTGATGTTGAATTATGAAGAATTGGACTTCTTTTTTCTTTCAAAGCAAATTTGATTGAGCCTCTCCTTTTTAACTCTTACTGAATTAACAAGCTTTTGGTTTCATGTATTTAGTACAGGGTCTACAGGGTCTCCCTACACAGATCAGACTCATAGTGATCCTTCCTGTTTCTCAGCCTCCCAAGTGCTGGGATTACAGGTGCGCACCACTGCGCCCGGTCTTGATTGCTGTGTCAGTGCACCCTGGGAGCAGGACCAGCACAACACACTGGGGATTGAATCCCAGCCCCTGTGTTAATCTGCTTTAATCCGCTAAACTATCTGGCTGGCCCAATAAGCTTTAAAACTGAGAAACAAGGCTAGGCAGATAGCTCAATGGCTTAAGCACCTGCTTGGCAAGCACAAGGACTAGGCTTAGATCCCTGGTACCGCATGCTGTGCTGCTCTGCACGGAGCTGGCCACCATAACCAGGCACAGTACTGCACACCTGCAATCCCAGTTCTGGGGAGGATGAGACAGGAGGATCGCTATGACTTAGAGGTGAGCAGTGAGACCCAGTACAAAATAAACGAACACATAAAGAAATCAGATTTTTTTTTAAAACTGAGAAAGATAAATTTATGGCCTATGTCCATGTGAAATAATTAATAATGAAATTATTATGAGATTATGACTTGAGCCACCAAGATTTTATTTATCCAAATTAACATTTTATTCAATTAATATTAATATTAAGGCGTAGGACTAATACTTGGAATAAGATGTCATCTCAAGTAAGGAAATGGTCACAGCACATGGCCTTGTTGTATTTAGACATGCTCAGCGCTGCTCTGCTGGAATAAGCAAGCAACCAAACAGAACCTTAGACTCAGCACTAGCAATGAAATAAAGGGACAGTTCCCAATGAGAGAAAATATTTTATCTATAAAAAAGAAAACAGCAGAAGAAAATAAACTACCCTGAGGCACAACAAGGGGTTCTTGCATAATGGATTCCCACAGGTTCGTTTCTGGCCCCTTTATCAGGTATGGAAGACCTTTCTCCCTGTCATAGATGCCAGACCAGAAGACCTTAACTCAGTAACCACTGCCCATCTACATGCACATTCCTAGGTAGGCTTTGGCTAACATAGTCCTACCCATTAGTCCTTGTCAGGCCTTAATCCCTGAGATTTATAGGTTGTTTGAGACCCTTACAGACATGTTCCTTTAGAGTTACTGATTAAGTTAGGAGATGCTTTTATATGTGGAGCAATAATATAGTGACCCTAGAGTAGACAGACAGACAGATAAATAGATGTGATGGAGTTGAAAGAGAGAGAGAGAAAGAGAGAGAGAGAAGAGTCAGAAACAGAGACAGGGAGAGAGAGACAGAAACAGACACAGACAGACAGAGACAGAGACAGAGACAGAGACAGAGACACTTGACCATGCAACCCTCTCTCCTCTTGTCTCCTTTGTATTTTACTGAAAGTGGAGCAAATGACTCTGGCTGAGAGCTCCTGGCTTTCTTTCCTATGCTGCTTATCAGCTCTCTCTGTCTGTCTCTCTGTCTTTCTCTCTTTCTCTCTCTCTCTCTTTCTTTTTCTCCCTCCCTCTTCACCTTATTTTTCTTTATTCTGTTAATTGTTCCCTCCAGTAAGGTCTTACTGACTCTTTCTAATTCAGGATTTGCCAGAAAGCCTAAAGAGACCCTCGTTCTAACATTTCCCTGCTGCAGACCCCTCTCCTTGCAATCTGCAACGCACCTGTATCCAGTTGAGAGTGACGCAAAGATGGTTCGAGCAAGCAAGCAATGCTGTAAAGAGCAATCATAGGTCACACCATTAAGTCGTTTGCTCTCTTAATCATGTAAAACAAAATTCTATATCTCAGTAAATAAATGGCTCAAACGTTATCCCATATAAGCTTTGATCTATTCACATTCATATTTGTTCTCCAAATATTTTCCATTTAGGTCAATGAGAAGTTTTCTTTATTGTTCATAAGACATTGCCTAGGTAAATCAAGTCAATGGAAGGACAGGTGAAATGCGTGGAACTGGAAATTCAAATAATTTCTAATGTTTTAAATGGGAAACGTGATAAGAGTATTATGCCTTGTAATTCACTGACCTTCATCCATGTATTTTATGGCATTATTATAAGTAAATGTAAAACTCTCTTCTTGGAGCTTGGTTTTTGCCTGTTTGCACATTCAGGTAAATTCCTGAGGATGAAAGAATATTATTCATTAAATTACACTCTTCATGATAAATATCACATTTAAGCAAAAAATGCATTGAAAATGCTGCAGTGTAAATGATTTCTTTTGAGAATGAGTAATTGTGTGTCACTATTTTGGTAAGAAAGATAATTTTCTACTCTACTTCTAGGTAGAATACTAAGATACTGATTAAATGCCACAGCAGAAAACACACCTTGCATTTTCAGGAGAGAAGTTTCCTGTCAGCAAGTGAGCCTTTGTGCTTCCATAAAAAAGGAGATTTTTAACTTCCAGTTATGTCGAAGTTTTTCTAGCAAAACTTGTATATTTTGCTCTTCTTTCTACTACCTTAACTATTTTTCACTTTTCTTTGAGGTATCCTCACAGACACCAAAACACTGAATGTAGGAAAGTATATGTTAGTGGTCAGCCTCCTTCGCTGGTAATGAGCGGGCAGGGAGACGGTGGCGCATGCGTACTGCACTCTGCACACAGGAAGGGATCCGCACCTCTGCCTGTCTTTACAGGCCGTGTGATACTCGCCGAAAGCTACACAACTACTTATCCCTAAGTGACAATCCCAAATAAAAGACAAATTCTCTATGTTAATGGATCAATATTTGTGAGAATGAACAAAAGTACCCAGCTTTTCCTCAAAAAAGAAATTAAACAAAACAACAAAATTGAAAGCATCTTAGAGGGAGGTGGCTGGGGAGTTGGCTCAGTGAAATAAGAGCTTCCCTGGCAAGCTCAAGGGCCTGAGTTCAATCCCCGGTTCCGCCAAATAAAAAAGAAGGAAACCACCTTAGAGAACAAACCAATTAACATATAATTAAATTAATTTCTAAACTGTCATCATTTGAACTTAAGAAACAATTTTAGAAGAAACATTCTATTTTAAAAAGTAATAATCATAGTAATAATGATGGTGATGATGGTGATGATAATCGTTTCCAGAATGCCTAAAGGTGACGATGACCAGCTTTATGCTATGGATCTTCGAGATGGTCTAGAAAGTAGCTATGAGGCTGTTCTCTTTTGTCATTTCCGACAAAGAATAAATTCCACAGACAGTGCCATCAATATCACTACTAAAAACTTCCCTTGCAGCTAACTGATGTTGCTGCTACTGCTACTGCAATTTACCTTTTATGCCTCATTACTTTACTTGGAAAAATGAACACATCCTGTTTAACCTTTGGAGAAGGACACTATGTCATTCGAAATTTGTGATGGCCGGGAGGGGAAATGCTAGACATTCAATAAATGGTCCTCAAACTTGAGAAAGATGGACTACCTAAGTTGACAATAAAGGACATTAACTGAGAAAATAAAAATAAATGACAATGTCAAACCACTGGGATTCAGATAGCTAAGGGGAGACTGAATACTCCATTGGGACAGATCTGAAGCAATTTTCAAAGGATAAATACAAATAAGTAAATTAGAAATAAATATTATTTTAGGAAAAAAGAAAAGCCCAATTGAAGTACATAGGCCCAGATCTAAGTTTGATAGCGAACACCTTTGATTTTGGGGGTTGACTTCCTCCACTGGCATCTTAGACTTGTCCTTTGCTGCAGAACCAAAAAATGAGTTAGCAAGTGTTTCTGAGATGCTCAGGATCTAAAAATTAGAAACCATACTACAGCTTTACTTTGACACATAATGAAAATATATTGCCAAAAGAACATTATTTAATTAGCTTAGAAATAAGGCACCTAGCTATGGAAAGGTTCTGAGATGGTGGGAGGTGGTCATTTGCACTGACAATAATTAGAATATCAACAGACAGTGAAGTAGGATTTTGTTTTTTAATTTTTCATTTTTTGAAGATGTTTTTAACGTTTTAGTAAAAAAAAAAAAAAATAAGCAATGACACCAAATTTCACCAAACCAAATAATAGGAATTCAACAGTGGTTGTTATATTATAGAATGTTGTTTTTAAGTTCATTTTTCAGATTACCAGAAATAAGTATACAGAATTGGCAAAAAAAGTTATAAAAAATTAGAAAGGAGAAAAAATTGACTATTAACTACTCCTTTCAATAGATCAGAAGAAATCAACAGACCAATTATTCAAAGTATCCTGTGTATATAAAATATCATTTTTAAATTAATTTTATTGAGAAAGAAGTAGCAATGAGACAGTTTTAAAACAGGTTAGTGGAATACAATAATTAATACATTAGATATTGTTGTCTTCACAGTAGTTATTCATAGTACGGGATGCATACATGATATCTTGTCTAAACATATTAGCATAAATTTTCCTTCTCATTGAACTAAGAGAAAATAGCTGTATATCTATCCTATTTTGTATATAAAGATATATATTTTTTTCACTACAAAATGATCCTTCATTTATATCCCCCTTTTTGCTTAGTTTTGTCAGGGATGGGTATTCCATTGCCATTCAAATATTGTAGGTGTGTGAATAATCCAATATAATCTAGTAGTCCATAATAGTAGCAGGTTATCCACAGAACTGGTAAAATCAGAAGTTGCTGACTTGAGCCTTTTACAGCTCAACATATTAATATGGCTTTACTTTTTATACTTCGTGTTTATAATTTTTTTGCTGGATGATTAAAACCAAGATAAAGCAAGACCTATATAAAAAATGTTACTTTTGTATGATGTTAAGCTCGACTGCCTTTGTTATAGGGTAATGATACCATTAAGCTTCTCTTCTGGAAGGTTAACAACTTAAGTTTTCAGACCAAAAATTAGTAAAAAGAGCAGCTACAAAGATAGCCAATATTTTGGTCCTAGCCCTTCAAGGTCAGTGAGGACTCAGGACATAAGAGAACCTGTACTGTAACATCCTGTAACTCAGTGGTACAAGGATATTTTGGGGCCACAGAGGAAAGTGATCAATGATGTAGAGCGTGCCAAAGGAGAGTCACATAGAGAGAAAACATTCTCTCAGGCTTTCACAGAGAGCAAATTGGTCAAGCAATGGCTGTAACTCATCCATATGGCTAACGCTGGCAAAGGATCTACAAACTGCTTTATAGTGCTTCAGGGTAAATCCTGAGTAGATTTGACTGACATTACCAGTTATCTTTTTTCTTTTCTTCTTCCTTTCCTTTGTCTTTTTCCTCATCCCAGCTGTCCTTTCCTTTTGAACAGATTCTTTTTCTTTTATAATATCTACTGTACCTTTCAGGTTTTGATTACTCTTTTAGATTCTGACAATAGCAAGATAATAGAATGGTTACATGTGTGGGTCTGAAAGTATGGTCTCTAGTTCCATTCATTTACTTATAAAAGCCTCAATTTTATCTTTTTTAATAGCTGAGTAATGCTCCATTGTATAAAAATTCCACATGCTTTTTAATCTGTTCCACAGTTGTTGCATTTGGGTTGCTTCCAAGATATTTCTGTGACAAATTGTGCTTCTATTAACATGGATGTACACATCTGGGGTATGATGTTTTCAGTTCTTCTGAAAAAAATACTTAGGAGATCAATAGCTGATGTGAATGGGACTTCCAATCCTAGTTTTTTGAGGAATCTTCACACTAATTTCCATCGTGGCTGTACAAGTCCGCATTCCCACCAACAGTGGAGAAGGGTTTCTTTTTCCCCACAGCCACAAATGATTTGTCATGTTTGTTTGTTGGTTTGTTTGTTTTGGTGACAGCCATTTTTTCTGGGGTGAGGTGGATTATCAGTGTGGTTTTAATTTGCGTTTTTCAAATGATCAATAATGTTGAATATTTTTTTCATGTAATCATTTTCCATTTGTATTTCTTCTTTTGAGAAGTATATATTCATCTCAGATGCCAACTTTTGGCTTGGGTCTTTGAAGTTTAATTTATTTATTACTTTTTTTTAGTACAGGGTCTATAGGGTTTACTACACAGATCAGATGCATAGTGATCCTATTTTCAGCCTCCTAAGTGCTGGGATTACAGTACATACCACCTCACTCAGTCTGGGTCTTTGTATCTTTGTTGCCTAATTTAAAAAAAAATTATGTTTTAAATAGAAGTCCTTTGTTAGAGGGACAATCAACTACAATTTTTTCCCAGTTTGTAGATTTTCTTTTCACTCTGTTGGTGATTTCTTTCAATGTGTAGAAACTTTTCAAAAAGATGGGTTTCTAGTTATTGATTCTTTGAGGTATTTTCTATGCCATTTGTTTTTTATTTATAAATTTTCTACCTATCTCTCTTCAAGATTTGAACTAGAACTTTGGACAAACAATTAAATTATTCAGGTAATGAATGCACCCCTCTCTTCTAAAGGGAACTGTAGCCCTTGTCTACTGAATTCTGAGATTTGAGCAATTTAAAATTCAAAGTAACTGCTTGTTCTTTTTTTTAAATCCCAATTCTCTAAAGTTTCTGCCTGCTAAGTAATGAGATTAGAGAGCCTGAGTTCTGATTAGTCATTAATTTTTTTTAATTATGTATCTGCTCTTAGGTCTCACTATGCAGCTCAGACTCATAGTGATCCTCCTGTTTTCAGCCTCCTCAGCTCTGGCATTACAGGGGTGAGCCACCACACCCAGTTCAGGGGCATATAGTACTGGGGATCAAGCTCAGGATCCCCACTTGCCAGTTAGGTGCTCACTGGCTGAGCTATCTCCCTATCCCAATTGGTCATTTTAAATTCAAAGACCTACCTATGATAAGTACCCACTAAACAACTGAGTAATTCTCATATTCTTTTTATCCGTAAGTAGCTGAGGACAAAAAAGCCACTTTTCCATCCACTTCGACCTCTCCTGGTAATTAGGAGCTATTCTCCTTCTTTCCAATAGTCCCCTAACTTCATTTATTTGATTTGGGATTTCATTCCCTGATTTTGAGAGACTATAAGGTAGGTTTTTACACAATTAACCTTTTCAATATGGGAAATAAATGAGTCTGTAGTCATAAGCCAAACAAGGGATGTTTTACCCATTTGGAATTACAAAATTTTAAAAAGAAAGAAATAGAGTATAATGTCTATTTAAGACCATTGTAACAGGGTAAAGAAATTCCATTTAATTTCCCTGAAACAAAAGGAAGGAAAGTGTTAAAGTAAAAATATACTAGAAACACTCCTAAGATCTTTGGCCAAGGTGAGTGGGCCATCTATGTTTGGTAATTAACATTTATTAAATTAGGTTCCTATGCTTCCTATGAGAGATTGCAATAGAAATATTTTCCTTTTCCTGATGATTTCAAATGAAAGATGTCTAGAACCTTTAAGAAAGACATTGTTGGGTGATAAAACTGACAAAAGTTTAGGAAAATACATTTTGACTAGCTTAACAGAAAACTTACACCTGCAAATTTTCTGAACTAAATAGGAAAAAGGTTAAAAACAATTGTTTTAGGATGAAATCCATATAAAATTTGATCAATCTAACGGTAATGTTAAGGCCATTTTGAACTAATGATAACTGAACTATCAGTTCTCAGTTCTTACTTCCTATAATTTCATCTCTCAAAAACAATGCTTGCTGACATTTTTAATCTGAGGAAACAAGACTTAAAAGAAAATGAATCCCCAAACACAGGATTGGGGTATTACCATAGTTATTCTAAGTTTAAGCTGTTTTGCTGTTTAAAAAAAAATAGATTTCAAGGCATTGAAAACATTTCAGTAGGGAGCTGCAATATTTTCATCATCAGAAAGAATATGAACACCACAGAAAAAAGATAGTCACATTTTATAGATAAAAGTTATGTTCATGGCTGTTATGTTTAATTTTGAAGTATAAAACAATTTACCAGTTAGTTTTCTAACAGCTATACTCAATATGGGGATATGGACATAACTTGCAAAAGGTAATCTTTTTTTTAATTTTGTATCTTTTTATTATTATTTTTAAAGAATACAAAATAGGGACTGGGGAGATGGCTCAGTGAAATAAGCGCTTCCCTGGCTAATGCAAGGGACTGAGTTCAATCCCTGGTTCCAGAAAAAAAAATTACAAAATAGTGATAGAGGAAAACTGCATTATACATGATACAAGACTTCGCTAAACAAAGTAATAGGAATCCAACAATGGTTGCTGTATTAAATGATGCTATGTGCAAATTAGTTTTTCAGATTTTGAGATATAAACTTATAAGCTTTGTTTAAAAATATAATAACTAAGAAGTTATAAAAAATTCAAGAAAAAAATCAGAGTAAAAACAAAAATTGTAAGTATTAACTGCTTCTTTCTTTTTTTATATATTCCTATAATTAGAATTCTTAAGGTAGAAAGGAGTAGGCAATAAATATTTAGATTTAAAATTTCTGAATTTAGTTCAACTTACACTATCACATTTCCAAGAAAAAAAAGAAACTTTTGCGTGAGAAATTTAAATAAAATCATACCAAAATACACAAAAATGAAATTGTCCAAAACTTATTGTAAAGAAAAAATGATTAAAGCATATGCATAAAAAATATTAGCTATGGAAGAACAAAATTAAATAGCATCTTATTCCACATTAGAAAAAGAAAAAAAAGGACCAAGTGTGTAAGACACTAAACGAATTAAAGGACTGAAGGAAAAACAAAGATCTATATACTTTGAATTTTATACTTAGCAAACATACCTTTGAAAACTAAAAGTAAAATATTTTCTAGTTACACAAACTTGAAATATTTTAATACCTCTAGACATAGCATATAAGAAATAACAAAGAGCATAATTCAAAAAGCAAGAGAAGTTACAGTATACTCCTGGATGAACAATAAAGAGCTCTCAAAGTGATAGTAATGCAGGACTATATAAAATATACTAGATGAACCCTTATTTAAAAGGTCATTGAAGATTTCTGTGAAACAGTACCAATCTTATATCAGGTTATACACATATTTTTTTCATATATATGTGTGTGTATGTGTTTATAAAAGACAGGGAAGAAGTAATATAAAGTCAACAGAAAATGGAAATATATTTTTTAAAGTTTCTAATACAAGGAGAAGGTATCATATGATGTCTTTTAGATAAATTGTAATTCTAAGATATAGTATAAATCTTAAAACAAAAATTAAGATTAAACAATATTAAGAAAATTAAATACTACTTAATTAAATATTAAATGTTTCAAAACAATTGAACTAAGAAAAAGTTTTCATGATACTAAGGAAGTACTAAGAATAAAACATAAGATAAATAATGGAATGACAAATAAATGACCATCACTTCTGACAGTTTGGGGATAGGATATCACCCAAAGTGGTTGTGGACATAGACAATGACCATGACACTTACTGGTGGCCAGGTGTCACTTGTGGAACTGAGCTACAGCTATTTCCTTGAAACCCACCCTGTAGATCCATATGGAATCATGACCCATAGGGTGCAAGAGAAATCCATTTGTAGAGTGGAAATATTTTGCTCATGGAAATATTTTGCTACTGTACACAAAAGAATAACTGAAAGACTACTGTTGTATATCTCTTATTCTCCTGTGTTTGCCCTATTTGGTGAGTTCTTTCCATTCTCATTCACAGGGCTGTGATCATTTTGCTCCATCTCTAGAACATCATTTAATAGTCTGTGTAGGCTTGGCTTTGTCATCATGAAATTCTTTAGTTGTTCTTTGTCATGGAAGTATTTTACTTCTCCATTATACTTGAAAGAGAGTTTAGCAGGGTATATCAGCCTGGGTTGGAATTTGTTTTCTTGCAAGACTTGAAGTACTTTGCTCCATGCTCTTCTTGCCTTGATGGTTTGTGAAGAGAAATCTGCTGTTATTCTGATGGGATTTCCTTTAAATGTGATCTGTTTATTTTCTTCAGTGGCTTTTAGTATACTGTTCCTGTGCTGAATTTCTGGGATTTTGATTATTATATGTCTGGGAGTGGTTTTAATTGGATTGATGTTATTTGGAGTTCTATATGCTTTAGTTACTGAATGCCAGATTGTTTCCCCATATTTGGGAAGTTTTCTGCTATTACTTCTGCCCATATTCTTTTCATATCATTTGTATTGACTGCTTCCTTTTCATTGATGCCTATTAGTCTCACATTGTTCATCTTTGCATCGTGTTGCAGGTGTTGAATTATTTTTTCCTGCATCCAAGTTGTTTTTAAGAGATCTTTGCTTACTTTTTCACTATCTACAATGGTGTCTTTAAGGTCAGAATCTATTTTCACTTTCGCTGAAATGGATTTGCCAGCCTTAAGGTTTTAATTTCCTGTGTATCACTTTGGATCTGTTTCATACATTCTATTTCTTTCCTATATTGCTTATTCAGGGATTCCATCATTTTTATATTCTGCTCTATTTTTTTATCAGCTTATTCTTTAGAAACACTTAGTACTTCTTTGATTATAGTTATCACCACTTTTTTTTTACTTCAGAAATTATGTCTGATCTGATTTCCTCTATATCTTTCTGCAGTTGTTTCTTTACTTCCAACACTATTATTTCAGAGATTTCAGGTGTGTGATTTCCAATTTCCTCCATGCTAGTGTCTTCTGCATTTGTACTGGGTGAACTGAAACTGCTTTTTGTTCCTTCTCTTTGTCATTTTGTATATCAATGACTTTTGACCTTTGGTGTAGAGCCTAGATAAAGATATTAGCTTAGCACCAGGTCCAAATCTGCGAAGTTCAGACTTCTCCAGGTGAGTGTGGCTTGGGTCTGGCTGCTGTGCTCCACTTCTTCCTGCTGCAGCCTTGCAGGTGAACCCTTTGTGTCACTCTGGTAAGATGTTCTGCTCCTGTATCAGCTGGGTGTGTCTTGCCTCTAGCCTCTTTGTAGGGAGTTCTGCTGAAGAGTTCAACACTTGGCCTGAGCTCTGGGTCGATTCAGGATCCAGCAGCACCAGGTTGCCTCACTCACATGCCAGGCCTGCGCTCTTACTAACCTCATAAATTGCTGAGATTTCTATGGATTAAAATTGTTAGATGAGAGAAATCATGCAGTGGTCCTGAATCCATACATTTTCAAGGTCCAGATCCTAACTTCTATCATAAATTTCATCTAAGAACACAAGTTTAGTATCCTCCAGTTATAACCTGGATTTCATAAGAAATTTTATCACTGCCTACCAAAATATTATGCTGACATAATGAAGAAATTTTAATTTGAAATAAAGTTAAGAGAAATCACAACTAATGTAATATTGTATGGACAATGTTGCTCAACCATATCTATGTTAAGTAAATATATTATGTGTGATTACTTATCCAAAGTATTAAGACCATCTAAGTTACTGGCAAGACTTATTTATGAAACAACAGAAAACACAAACTTCAAGCTTGTATGATAGAATAAAACTAAATATTTAATGTGAATAAATGTGGAAGTCCTGAAATCAGCATGAAAGTGAACTGACAAGTACAAAATGAGATAACTTTAAAACTTTAAGGGAAACAAATGCAGAACTGGTATTTACAGTTTGTGCGGTCTTAAGTGTAAGTATGAAAACATCACACAACTTCAAGAAGGCTTTCTTAAGCTTCATTATGAAAAAAAAGATTTACATACCTGAGAAATGAGAACTATTCTTTCTGCTGAGCAACATCTAAATTGAAGTTCAGGCAAAATAGCAAAGAAACACAGATGGGGACGATTTCTAACAGAAGCAACATAACTCAGATTTATGGCTTAAGCTTGTGTTAAACTCCACTAACTAAATATGGAGTGAAACCTTAAGAATTAGGAAATTTGTGAAAAGACAAAAGTATGAAATGCTAATTTTCAAATACTTAAATATTTCATATTCAATAATGTTTATGTTTATTTTATGCTCCTTTGTAAAGAAAACACTCACAGATGGGAAAAGTTCTCAATGCAGTAATGAAGCAATTTTTTTAATAATAAAAATTTAAAAACTCAAATAGTGTGAGGTAATAAAACAACTTCCTAACCCTGGAGAGGTTCATAAATCAGGTTGGTCATACTGTGTTATTTTAAAAGAACATAGTTCAGTGTAACATTAGATTAAGTTCAGGTGACATTGTCTCCTCTGCTTTTAAGATGCTAGAGAATGCTAGGGATTATCTTTTAGCAAATTTCTTCAGAGCCAAAAAATCATGATCAAGATTTTATCTCTACCAGGTAACTGTTTTATTCCACATGCATTCACTGTTTATAAGTACAAATGTCATTAAATTAGAAATCAAACCAGTAAGTTTCTTTTAATCCTTGGCTCCCTGGCTATTTCACTAATTTACAATGGTTTGGTGTATCAACCAGTCTTCTGTGCTAATGCTGTCATGACTATAAGATTATATTCTTTTCCACTGAGCAAGTTTTAATGTCATTGTGCTAGCCACTAAAGAAGGAATAAAAATGAATATAATTGATCCTTGCTCTCATTTATGTAAAATCAATGATTAAGAAGATAGTAAACTATAGAAATACCTGAGATAGGTGGATGGATGGATGGATGCCAGAGACAGATGGATATAGATTCATGATAGACTATAAAAATAAAAGATTGGGGCTGGTGAGATAGTTTGGTGGTCTAAAGTGCCCGCTTAGGCAAGCGTAGGCAGGCACATAGGGACCGCAGTTCCATCCCGGGCACCATATGCCACGCCAGCCCCGTCTCCAGGGTAGGCTGAGCCAGCCACACATACACAAAAAATAAATAAATAAAGTAAAATAAAATAAAAGATCAAAATTCCCATTAGATAAGAATAAATATAACATGGTAACTACAGTTAGTAAATATACATTATTATAATTCCTAAGACATTGATTATTACAAACAAAACTGATAAATCTGTGAGGTGATTAACTTAATACAGCCCTTCCACAATGTTTATATACCAAAGCATGTTGTTCAATAAGTATAAATAATTTTTATTTGTAATTTAAGAGACATTCAAAAATAATTTTTTGTTTGTTTGTTTTGTTTTTGTTTTTTTGGCAGAACCAGGAATTGAAATCAGGCCCTTGTGCTTTCCAGGCAAGCATTTATTCTACTGAACTATCTCTCTGCCCTCTAAAATTTAAAGAATAAAATACGAAAGAATTAAAACCACTAGGCTAAATATGAAAAGCATTACAAATTATCTTGACATTTTTAACAGAATTACTTATCTAATCTCAAAGACTGATAATACATTTTTAAATACTTTTTATGCCAGCAAACAACCTTGTGTCATAAAATATAAAGTACTGATATTATAGAAAGCAAAACTAGGTATTCTATAAAATAAGACAATGGAATAAATATGAACTTTATAGGAATACAATTCTAAATATGAATACTAAATATGAAACATATGAGTCATGAAAATGGGAGAAAAGTGTAGAATTTCTTAGCACTGGAGCCTTTTTCTATAACACGGACAAGTATTATATTGGTAATTGTAAGCTGAGTATATACATAAAATAATATTTGTAATATACAGTTCCTGGAATAAAAGTATATATGCTTTATTTTCTTCAACCCACATTTTTATTGTCATTATTGGGGTAAGCAGTGACTTTAAATTTCACAACAGGACAATTTATAAAAGAATGAATAATACAAAATTTTATTTTTAATTAGTAATCACTTATATTTGGACATAGAAAATTACTTGTGCATTATATTTATTACATTTGTTAGGACATAGAGTCCTTTAGCAGATTTTTACTACCATGTAATAATTATTACTACCATGCCCATATCATGACATGGATAATGCCTCAGATCACTTTTTACCTATTTTATACATACAATAATTCAAAATTTGTGCTAATTTTTTGAACTGTATACCTACATCAATAGGATAGCTGTGTTTCTAGTTATTGTCACATGTTGGTTCTAAGATTTTTTATGGAAATTACACAGAACTTTCCATTAATTGGCATACCCAGAAATTTCAACTTTCTGTTGTAAATCAGTTTCAGTCACAAAAAGCTTCACAAAACCAAAATATTCCTAAAGTAGAAAAGTCAAAAGTAGGTGTGCTCATCCACATCAAGCTATTTTCTCTGGAAGTTATGGCATTTGAAGAACGGAAGTTTTCAATACTCATGACGGTTGACAAAATGAATTAAAGAAAAGATAAACTGAAGACACATTTTAAAGCTTGGAGGTTGACTGAGTGGCAGAGTCTACAGTCAACTGAATGTCCAGTCAAAGAGAAGACAAAAGAGAAAGAAAGCCTGCTTTACAGCTTGGCTTTCTCCTACTCTGGCTTCCCTGTTCATTAAGTATTTATTACCAGCTCTCAGGACCTCTGGACAACATGTGCTGAAGAAAATATTATACACGTACAGTCATTCATCAAATGTAGATGTTAGCGTGTTCCCTTAAAGGCCGTAAACATGAATGCCAGCTGTCCAGAGAAAATCAGCAGAGTTCTGATTTATTAAATGAAATGAGTTCTTACATATACTGAAGGGGAAAAAAACATCAGATTCTGCTAAGTGAACAGGGATGAAATACATTTTACACCATATGTAGGAAGAGCTTAAGGATATTATATCTACGCTGAAAAATGAAAAAATGTATCTATTGGAGAAATATAATCAAGACAGATGAAAGACATATTGTCTAGTTTTTATACTACAGTATATCCAAAACTGTTACTTCTTTGATTTATGACCTCAGATTCATTTCACCAGTTGCAGAAAATCAAAGTTAAAAAAATAATGACATTTTTCACATGGGAGTGAAGAGATAGGACTTTCTAATAAATTTTAATTTCTTAATTAAGGAAAGATAGTTAAATGCAGCCTAAAGTTATTGGCATAATGGCAATTTTCTATCCCTTTTACCTTCTCTTCTAAATTTCTTCACTGAGGGGGCAGGGGAGATGGCTCAGCAGAATAAGTGCTTCCGTGGCAAGCACAAAGGCCTGAGTTCAATCCCCAGTTTTGCCAATAAATAAATTTTTTTACTGAGCGTTGTATTATTCTCAGTGTACTATGCTTCAATAGTCAAAATTTATTTTTCCCTTTTACTACTGCTATTTGATGTTTGCTCCTAGATTTGTATTAAAACATGTAAAGTAGTAATTTCTTAAAATTTATTGTGCACCAAAGAATAGGAAAATCTTGTTAAAAATAGCAATATTGGTGCTTATCCTACAAGATGCTGATTAAGCAGGTAAAGATTAGAGAGTACAGACAGTGAGACATAATTAGGATTTGGCATTTTAAAACAAAGTTGCTGACCTTCCAGATAAATTAAGTTCCCCTGAATCTATTTTCACTTTCAATAACTAAAATGATGTATATGCTGTTATTAGAAATTTAAGCAATATCTATAGAAAAATAACAGTGAAAATTGTCTTCTCTCCCTCATATCCTAAAGGTAATACATTCATTTGGATGAATGTACTTACCTGTGTTTTGTTTTAATATACAGATGCACATGCAATAAAATAACTTGTATGTAATATGGGATTAAAGTTATAGAATCAGCTATATTCCAAACTTGACTGATTAATGATAATTAGGGGCTTGCGAGATTGCTCAGTGGTCTAAAGAGCCTGCTTAGCTAAGCTTAGACAGCCACAGAGGACCAAAGTTCAATCCCCAGCAGCATGCTGTGCCAGCCCCAATCTCAGGGTGGGTTGAACAGGGCAGAAAAAAAAAAAATTAAAAGTTAATATTTAAAGGATTATCTTTGTTTTTTTAGATAAAAAAGATTTCCAACAGATTTGAATTTTTCAACTTTCTTTCCCTGTTTTATACAAGTTTTTTTTTTTTTTTTTTGGTCTTTTTTGAGACAGGGTCTCACTATGCAGTTCAGGCTGGCCTTAAGCTCATTTTGTAGCTCAGTCTGGTCTCGAACTCACAACAATCCTCCTGTCTCAGCCTCCCAAGTGCTGGGATTATAGGCATAGGCCACCACGCCTGGCTTATACAAGTTTTTAAAGAGTAGCAATAGCAGATGCTAAACAGTATTTCTGTTTTATGAAGGAAATACTTCATAAAAGTTTTATGAAGGAAATGCTCCCTATGGAGAAAAGCTGCCAAACCATGGTTGCATTTATAATCAAAGCCCTGAGGTTCAAGATTCTCAGCATTCTACTTGACATTTTCATATGCACATTATGTCAGAGCAATAACCTTCATGAACTTTTTTAGAATTAATTAATTAATTAGTAAATTAATTAATAGTTTGGTACAGGATCTCACTACACAGCTGGGACTCCCAGTGATCCTCCTGCCACAGTCTCCCAGTGCTGGGGTAACAGTCATGCGCCATCATGCCTGACTTCAGTGGTCAGCACAGCATGTGGTACTGGAGATCAAACCCTGATACTTGCACTTGCCAGGCAAGTGCTCAGACCTCTGAGCTATCTCCCTGGCCCTCTTCCTAAATCATAAGTGGAAAACAATCACCCTGGGAGGGTCACGCCTGGTGAGTGTTACAGCTTCTTCTGCATTCATGAAGTCTAATCCTCCTCTTCCTCATTCGTTTGTAAAGTCTGTCCTTTCCCCAAGTCAGTTGAATCTTAATTTTTTCCTATCTTGGAGATCTATACTTTAAAAAATTAATTCAGTGTTCTGATACATTTTAGGTACACACAATGACCACATTTCCCATGGGAATCTGTAACTGTACATGATGGCATGTTGATCACATTTTTATCCTTTCTCCCTTTCACCCTCCCTTCAATCCCTTTTTTCTTCCCTATTTACAAAAGCTTTGTTTCCATTTTTTCCTTCTTTGTTCTTCTTTTTTTTTCCTTTTCTCTCCCTTCCTTTATATCCCAAGTCCCTCCCTTCCCATTTGGATGTTTCCTTTCTATTTCATGATACCTATTATAAAATTTAGTCCTTATTTGTACTTTCAGTTTCTCACACTAAAGAATGTAATGATTTTTTTCACTTTATTTTTTGATTTATTATTGAGATATATTTTATATATACATAATGATAATGTTCATCAGAGAGGGTTTGCACTTATACATGATATATCTTGGTTCTTCTGTTTTCCCTAATCTGCTCTCCTCCCTTCAACCATTACAAAAGTTTTGTTTCCATTTTTCATCCCATTTATATTTATGCATGTGTGTTAAAATTATTTTACTTAAGAGTATGATCTTAAGATGCATCCATTTACCTAGAAATATCTCAAGCTTATCTTTCCTTATGGCTCTTAGCTCTTTCTATGAGACCCTTATGGCTAAGCACCTTTTTCTCCATTCATCAGTTTATTGGCATTTGGGATGCTGCTATAAACATGGGTGTGCATGGATTACCATGCAACCTGTAGGGGGAGTCTGGGCTGTAAGTGCTTCTCTTCCTGCTGGTCTGCTCTTTCTTCCTGTAGGTGGTCAACACACAGGGCCAAAATCTTGCTCACTCTCCCCCAGGTCAGACATTATTGAAAGTGGTAGTCAAATCTCTTTCACCTAAAGAAGTGATCCAGATTCAAGACACAAAACCTTTGAGTAAGAATGTTGCAAAGTTTTGGTACAATATACGATGTGTGACTCTATCAAGAAGGGCTGAAGCTGGAGACCCTTCATAGTGATGACCATGGATGATCATGGTGATGACCCGAGTCTCCGTATAATTTGAAAAGACCAATGTACCATAAGTACTGCGAGTATCAAAGGGGAATTCTCAGGCCTGGCAGAAAACACTTTTTGCCCAAATAAGGAGCCACAGATTGAAGTAGAATTTGGTTCCTTCCCTATCATCAATCTCCGCAGAATGAAGTTCCCGAAAGATTTGGGGATGAAAGGGATTCTATTGTTAATTTCACAATTCTCAATAACCACACTTATGGGAGATCTTAAGGAAAATGTATAAACTAAATGCTCCTGATGAGATTTTGCTATCACTGGAAAGAAAGGTCCACATTCCAGATATAGAATTTTATATTAATCTGAAAGATTGGCCCTTGAAACATCAAAAGTCAATGAAATCCCCTGCCTGTGCCTAACATTTCCTGCTGTGGCCCTCTGGACTCAAGAGATGTTGACTTTCCATTACATGATACCACCTACTCCATACTTGAAGCAATAAGGGAGTTATGAAAGATCTTCTCTTTATTCAGGGAAATATAGGGCCTCCTGGATCAGTAAAAGAGAAAGCTTTCTTTGGAGTTAGAGCTGAGGGCACAAGAGGCTGCTGCTATGTAGCGGTCCAAAGAAAACTGACAGCCACTAGAGGCAGGAATTAAAGGATGGTTTCTTTTCCCAGAGAAAGAAAAGCAACTTAGAAAAGCCAAGTTGATGGCTTTCTCTTTAAGCACAAGTACCATATGAATGCAGTTGGGATTGCAGCCTCAGTAGCTCATCCTGGGGGACAGCCTGGTTCTGAAGCAGAATTCTCCATATTATGATCATTTCTACATGACACTAAAGCCTTATATATCCCAAACATTATATCCCTGGCCAGGGAGATGGCTCAGTGGAATAAGTGCTTCCCTGGCAAGCACAAGGGTCTGAGTTCAATCCCCGGTTCTGTCAAAAAAAACAAAAAAGAAAGAAAGAAAGAAACATTATATTCCAATTAAAAGAAATCTGAGTGATTTACTAGAGAAAGTTAAGTGAGTAAAAGAGAAGGAAGAAGCCAAGGAGATTTCAAAAGAGAATAACTGACTGCTAAAAACTTGCTACAAGCCTTGCTGCTGTCAGTACAGGGCCCTGGAGCAATATGCCATGCACCAGTCCAGCATAACTGAGATACATGCTGGACTAGAACTTGTTCCTCAGCCACACGACAGCATATCCACTTACAGTGTCATAGGAAAAGGCTCTTGAAGGAAGAGTTTTAATACAGCCCAGACTGACACTCATGTGTATTCAGCTACATCTTAGACAGAAGACTTAAAATAGATACTACACTTTGAAGAAGCTTTGAAGAAAAGACAGAAGACACCATCCAACAGACTTGACCTAAGCTTGGTGCCTGTATATAATATGGCCGGAGGTAGCAATACTTGAGCAAGTATTACCAGATATCTTTGGGAGCCAGGAAGATGGCTCAGTAGAATAAGTGCTTGCCTGACAAGTGTAAGGACCTGAGTTCAATCCCTGGTTCTGCCAAATAACAAAATAAAGTTACATTTCCAGATATCTTTGGATACTGATTTGTTTTTAGTAAAAGCTTCTATATCAGATTCAAAATTTCTCTAAAAAGAATACCCACAGATCATATAATGCAGATATATACCATGATCTATATTGCAGATAGAGGCTTGCCAAAATAAAGATCATCCTGTTGGCATTATGTTCATTGGCTATTTCTATTCCTGGTTTACTTTCTCTCTTCTTCCTATAATGAAGAGAAAAAATTTGTTCTGCTTCCTCCTCATTGCATAAGCTCTCTTGTGAGCTGCTTTTGGCATTGAATAATGGCCCTTTCCTCTGGAAAGTCTGATAAGAATAGTTAGGAAATAGCAGCCTAACTCTTGTAGAAGGCTACTGAGGAACTGCTTTTGTAAAGCACTGCTCATACATTAATAGTTAATTTTTGAGGTAAAAAGTAGGTGTAATGTTGCACATTTGTTATCCCAGCACTCAAGAAGCTGAGGCAGGAAGATCACCATGAGTTTGAGGACAGCTTGGTCTATACAATGAGTTCAACACCAATCTGATCTATACAGTGACACCTTGTTCCAAAACATCAACAATAACAACAAACTCAGCAGAAACTGTGCCTTCAGCTGATAATTTCCATTCCATCTTGATCATATACTCATCAAGAACAACAGAGTTCCCTGGCCTGCCCAGATGGCCTCACTCCCAGAGATGGTAGTTGAGACTGGGTGTGGTGTCATGCTCCTATAATCCCAGCACTTGAGAGGTTGTAAACAGGAGGATCACTACAAGTCCAATCTATGCAGTGAGATCTGTGTACACCCTGTACACCCTGTCCTAAATACAAAAAAAAAGAAACAACAGAGTTATTTATGTAGGTGAAAGCATTTTATAAACATCATTCATCATCTATATATTAACTGAATAAAGGATAACTATAGTCAAATGGAGGCTTTTGCTTTAAAATATTAAAAATTATTCTTGAAAACTGCTACTATAAGCTTCCAGAATCATGATATCCTGGGGTTTACTAATAATCTGAGAACAGAGACAAGTGCTCATGCCTGACTCAACTCTATGCCTCATCTATTTCAGTGAGTTTCATTGCTAAGATAAAGACTTTGGAAATTGCCTCTGTCTTCCAGGACAGGGTCAAGACATAGTGTTGTAGGCAGCTGAATTAGATAGAAATATTATAGGCAGTCAGACAGAGCCAGGCTCTCAAAGAGACAATATGAAAGACAAGGTGACTTTGCAACTTTGGAAGAGACAGACACTCCCTGCTGTGGGAGTATCTCAAGACAAAAGAGTAAACAAATGTAGTCACATACTTCCCTAGGGATGGGCACTAAGGATTGATATTCTAAATAGGTATCAATCACATTAAAAGAGCCCAATGAGTTACTAACCCAACCCCCAACTGGAAGAGACCCTGTCCTATATTTGGTGCCTGTTTGCTACAGGACTCACTTCCCCATTTGGTACTGGATTTAATCAATTTACCTGAACAATGATGCTTGTAAACTCATTGGTTGACCATAGTTTTGCCCCACCTCTTGTCCACCTAAGCGAGTTCCCATGTTCACCACCTTATACCCATCTCATTGCATGGTTTTACTCTATAAAAGTCCCTCAAAGAGACAGCTTCCCAGAGACAACTTGATTGGCCCCCCTGCTGTCCCTCTCACAGACAGAAGCTTTCTTTGCCCTAATAAATATATTCTGCTCATAACCTCCATTTGTTCCTAAAATTCATTCATTGGCTTTAGAAAACACAAACTTGTCCCAGGTACCATTCAGGTCGAGAGAGCATTTTTTTTCCCCCATATCAGTAGCACCACCCCCCAAAAAGAAAAAGAGACATAGCACTCAGCCCAGAAATTCATTACATACTCCTTGTGTTGTAGGCAGCGGAGTTAGATAGAAATATTTTTAGACAGTCAGTCAGGGCCAGGCCCTCGAAAGAGATAATACAGGAGACAAGAGATCGTGCAGCTCTGGGAGGAATGGATGCTCCCGCCATGAGCCAGACCTAAAGACCGAAGGTCAAACAAATGCTGACCTCCCTAAAGATTGGCATCCGAGATTGAGCATCACTCGGAGGGAGAATGAAGAATCATTAATCCGACCACTACTGGATATCTGCCCCGTAAAATGCTATTCTATATTCATGCCCACTTGCTACATGACTCGCTTCCCTACTTGTTCCTGAACTTAATCAATTTTACTTGAACAATGGTGCTTGTAATCCTATTGGTTGACCATGATTTTGTCCCACCTCTTGTCTACCTAAGCAAGTCCTCATGTCTTCACCACTTTAGATTCATCTCACCACATGGTTTTACTCTATAAACGTTCCTGGAAGAGACACCTTCTGGGGGAACTACCCGTTCGGGCCCCCCCCCTCCTGTCCCTCTCTCAGTAAGGAGCTTTCTTTCCCTCAATAAATCTAGTCTGCTTATAACTTCTGTTTGTTCCTAAAATTCATTCTTTGGTTTTAGAGAACACTAACTCGTACAGGACAGGTCCAGAGCTCATTTTTCCCTATATCATTTGGAGGTCACCCACCTGAGATCAGTTTTTCTCCCTGTATCACTTGTAGTACTGTCAATCCATGATTTATTTTTGTTACACAGCATCTTCTAAAAACTAAAGCTAGCCACGTGACCATTATAGAAATATTTACTCCCATAAATGAAATATTTATTTAATCTGGAAAACAATGTAACTGTAAAATAATTTTAGGCTAAAAACATAAAATATTATTTCTTATTTCTTTTCTGCCACTCAAGATTTATTGAAGAAAACACAAGGCAAATACTCAAAGGACAACTCCTCTGATTCCAAGAAATGTTTGCAGTTCAGGATTTAGCCCTGAGGTGTTGAGACTTCTATAAATATTTTTCATTTGCCTGTTTTATATAGCAAACAAAATATATCTATTCTTTCTGAGGAGAAATAAGAATAGGCTTTCTTTAGTAGACAAAAGTAAAACTGATTTTCAGAACAGTATAATCAAAGTGAAATATCCAAAATAAAATTGAAAACTCACCAATTGTTCCAAGTCAGAAGTGACAATAGAAATGAAACGGCACACTGCCTGGTGTCCTGATTCCATACTCTACGTGTAATGGGTCAACTGAATTTTGAGCTCTAACTATGGGAAACTATTAGATTCCCTTATGCTTCCTGTTATCTACTCTAAAGAATGTGTTTTCACTCTATTCAAGGCTGTTTAGTAATGAGTAACTGTCTCCCTCCCCTCCCTAATCTAATTCCTGTAAACATAGTCAGCTTAAAATGTATGTTGTAAAAACAGCTTGCTCATCAAGCCCCCACATGGGCAAGTCACATATATCGCTGAACTGTGAAAGATCCCTTAGTCATGTAATTTTTGTTTTGAAAACTCCTTGCTTCTTGGACTAGGGGCCCTTCAGTCTTCTACTATGTGAGAATAGACCATTGATCCTGAGCTCAGTAATAAAGGCTCCCTAAATTACTATCTGGCTGACATACTGAGTGACCTATAGCACAAGGAATCTGTGTCTTTCATATATCATCCAGAGTTGGGTTTGGCAAAACTGGACTTACGGAAAGAAATTTGGTTTCTTCCTTCTACCTCCAAATTAGGAACATCTTAAATTTTTCAAGTTGATATCATCTGCTTCCAAAGAGTCCTAGTACTTAAAATCAAGTTGAGACAATCCATGCAGCTTAACAAGAGTGGCAAAGGAAGGACATGCTTGAAAAATGAAGAGGAGTCTCCCAAGAAATTCTGTAGGGGGTCAGCACCCTCTGTTAGAGTATCATCCTCCATCTCATTAATTGGACCCTAGTGTTCTAAAAGAGTGAGCTTTACATGGCCTCTGTGTTTGCAGGCTTTAATATAACTGAGTAAAAATGGATTTAATTTGCACACTACTCATATTGTCTGTTAGCGATTTTAATACTGCAATTTTCATTTAAAAATCTCAATCTTAAAAAAGAGAGAGGTGCATAAGGATACACAAATATGAGGACTATATTTGTCTAAATAAACTGTGAGCATGTTCGTGCTTGCATTAACATAGAAACATCGTAAGTACCCGTCATTAGGGAATTGGCTAACTGCACACTGACAAATCAAAACATCGAGTAAAACCATTAAATAGAATGAAATAGCCTTAACTATCCTGCCACAAAAGATTTCTATGACAATTTCAGTGTAAAGCTATTTAAGTAAGTTACAGACAGTGTGAAAAGTTGACTCAGAAGAGGAGGGGGAGAAAGGAATTGTAACTTTTTGCTTTTTAAAAATCTCTTATTTGTTGCTTTAAACCTTTTCATAATATTTAAACTTTTTCTTATAAGTATGAATCAAATTGTAAAATAAAGAAAGATAACACTTGGGAAAGACAATAAATGCACAAAGGACATGTTTAGGCAGATCACCGAGAAAAAGCCTCTTTAGAGACCAAGTATAGCAACAAACAGACTTTATTTAGCTGGCAGATGCAACCTAATGACAGATCTGGGTGTGTGACCCCAAGAGGAATTTACCCTGGTATAGATACCTTTGAAGGCAATCATGGAAATCATATCACTTTATTATGGAATTTTCTAAGAATGCCACAGAATTGTCACAAAGTTTGTATTTCCTAAAAGTTGCTGATCAGACAGACACAAGGCTTAATATCTACCTTTCTGCTCAAATGGTTTTAACTGTCTGCTCCTTTATTTAAGGTTTTGTTCTTTCTTTGTGGTTTATAGTTAGCTAAGAGAGGAGTAAATGAGGACCAAGTTCTTCTAAAGTTTAAGTGAGTTTAAGCAATTTTCAAAATTGAGTTAAGAAAAGCAAAATGGAGTCTCTCCTGCCCTGTAACTCTGATATGTGCTTTGGTCACGTGGCTCTGGCTTGGCGGCGTCAACCACAGACTGAGGTCTCTACAAACTGTGAGTTAAAATGAACCTTTCCTCCTTTAACTTGTGTTAGGTATTTGTCCCAGCAACAAACTAGCAACTATGACAGTCTCTATGAATGATTTTGACCCTGAAGAAAATTGATTGTAGACTACATAGTTGAACGATTCTGGCCCTAATATGAATTGCTGAATTATTATGGTGGTCATCTAATACAGCTGAAGCCCTTAAAACGATAGCTTATCTTCTCAGAGACCACCTCGCCCTCTGCAGTACAGCCTAGGGTGCAATTTTATCTTTCCTGCCACATCAGGGAAGGCCCCAATCAGCTCCTCAGGTGTATCTAAAGATCCCTTTCAAACTCCACCCCTGGCAAAAAGTCATAAAAGCCTCAGCATCCCTTTGTTCCAATGGAGAGAATTTCTTATCTTCCCCAGATTCTCTCTATGTCCTCCAAGATAATAAAGCCCCTTTCCTTTTTACCTTCTGCCTGTTTCTCTGCTGTAACGCCATCAAAAACCTATCAATAATGGTGAATATATGGGAAATATTATTTCACTAATTCTGGTAATAATAGATTTATTAACTGATTTTAGTTTGATTTGTCAGTTGTTAAAACTATTTCCTGATCAAATTCTTAAACTTGTCATTCAGTGACTCAACTACCCTATTACAGGTGGTATCTCATTGTTCAACATTGTGGAGAACCACCTGAGCAGCTCTCCTTGAAAGAAGAGAGACTGTCTCCATTTTGACTGAGCCTGACCCTATTTCCTTGTATTGTTATGTACAGAGATGGCTAGGACTTCTGTTTATCCTTCAGTTGGCCTTAAGCAATGTATATTGGTCTTGCTGAGGTGCTGGTGATAGTCTTTGAAAGTGGTATGCATGTTTCCCTGGTAACCTATACCTGCTGCTCTTTAATGTGAGCCTGGTCAAGATGGGATGGAAGAGCTAAAGCTCTGTGCTGCCAGCTGGGATGATTCTCATAGAGGATATGACTTCCTGGGGCTTGGAAGACTAGACTTCCCAAAACATTAAATACCATATAATGCAGATCACTCTCTCTGCATATGGCAGAGGTAAATGTAGGCCACCCACCTAGCTCAGCTCACAGTAGTCACCTACTTCCCACAATTCTCAGTCAATCCTCAAGCCACTCCCTCACTGAATAAAACCGGGTGAGTCCCTGGGTCGCTCTCTTAGTTCTGGAAAGCCATCTTCGTGGCTGGACTTAGAGTCCCTTGACTCCCTAGTGATTGAAAATATAATTTAGTGTCTTCATTTTCACTGTGGGTTGCATTGAAAGTGGTAGTTTGGAATTAACTTGATAGAATTCCAATAACATAACTTTGGGCTTATAAATATTGGCTTCTTGGATGGAGACAAGTACCTGGAAGAGTCTCCTACACAGCAAATGACATTTCCTCTGTGTTCGGAACTTCTTCAACTTTATAGTTCATCTCTTCCCCAGATCTCTTCCCCCACCCCCGGAACTGGGGATTGAACTCAGGTCTTTGCGCTGCCAGAGAAGCACTTATTCCACTCAGCCATCTCCCTAGCCCTGTTCCCCAAATCTCTGCTCAACTGTTCTTTCCAAATGCTTTTCTATAAGCCATTCTGAACTCTGTTAACAAATAAGTTTTAACTACTCATTGCTTTTTAATCATAAAGATTTTTCTAACTTTCTAATCAGAGAGCGCCGAATCCTAACCACTAGACCACCAGGGAAGCTAACTTTCTAATCAAAAAGTGATTTTTTTTAGGCTGGGGAGATGGCTCAGTGGAATAAGCGCTTCCCTGGCAAGCACAAGGGCCTGAGTTCAATCCCCAGTTCTGCCAAAAAAAAAAAAAAACTAAATTCATCCTTTTTTTTTATGCCCAACTTCATAATTCTATATACAAGAAGACGTTTTGCTTCAAAAAGTTTCTTTAGAGGCTTTTGCTTGTAACATCTTTCTTTAAATCTTCCTACATTGGGTGTGTTTTTCCTATGATTTTCAATCTTTCTTATAATTTTTATATTTACGTTTTATGTTGTTATCTCTTTCATATTTTCTTTGGCTCATTATCTTATGAACTCATTATTCTTAAGTCAACAATTGCATTTTAATAGCTTTGCTTTACAAAATTAGCATAAAACATACAATTATTTAAGAAGTAAATTATAAACACAGTCAGAACATTAGTTTGCTCTTGGTTCTCTGGCATGAGAAACTGAAAGTATAAAAGAAGAATAAAATATATAATAGTGGGAAAAAGAAGGAAATATTCAAATGGAAATGGAGGAGGAAGGGAGGAAAACTAAAAAGAAAACAAAAAAAATTAAAACAAGGCTTTTCTAAATAAGGAGGTAAGGAAGAGTTGAAGTAGGGGAGGAAAATGGGAGGAAAAGAAGAATTAAGATAAATCTTCTACAGGTACAAATCGATGATGAATATGATCATTATATTTATTTAAAAAGCATCAATAAATGTAATTATTTTAAAAATTAATTCTATATGATTTGACATGAATCACCAGGACTGGGCCACAAATTTCCATCCTTTCCATTTCTAGAGATTTCAACACCACCAAATTTGTATAGAATTAGTGAAATATTTGCTTACATATGGCTTAGGTACACAAAGCTTGAATTATATTTTAAATTTGTTAAAAATATTTTATTTGAACTGTGTTTTATAATTTTCAAACATTTTAAAATATATGATTGAATTTACTTAATATAAACTGTTACAAAGATTATGTGCCAATTTTACCAAAAATACCCATGCCTAATAGCAACAACGGGGGACTGTACATTTCAGCTGGGTGAGACCTTCATACAAGTTTTGTTAATTCCAAATAAAACTGAAATGAGAAGAGCAAAAGGCTTTTTTAGCTTTCTTTAAAATGTATATAACTGAATTACTTTTATAGTAGGCTTAAAGACAATTTGTAAAAAATAAACAGTTAAAACAATTTATTCTCCTGACAGAGATTGAATTTTAAAGGTGAGTGAATTTTCCTTATTTACAGAAGAAGAAACTGGGAAGTAGATATATTAATGAATTTTCTAAAATTCTTTTTATTTTTTCTGCCACATGTTCTATATGTTCTATATTGGCTTCTTGAATGGAGACAAGGACCTGGAAGACTCTCCTATATTAAAGAAAATAAGGGAAAATTTTTCACCTTTATATATCTTTTCCAGTTGCTCTCAAATTTCCATACAATGTCACATAACAAAAGCCAATAAAATAGATTATGCAGCACATTACACAAAACAGTGCTCTCAAAATAAATGGCAATCCTAGTTGAATTCTTTCCATTTCAGAAAGGTTATGAAAAATAACTGCTTTTCCAAATTTAAAACTATAAATACAGGAACTGTGCTTTGCATTCTCCATTTGTTGACAAAGCATTTATTTGCTCATGTTTTTTTCAGAATTCAAATAAGTCAAAAACTCTTTCATATCACTAGTCTTCGGATTGAAATAGAGAGAGCATTGCTTTGCCAAACTTCACTTCAGGGACTTTGTGGAGTTGCTTATTAGTTGTTCAACTTTAATCACTTTCCAGTTGAATAGGATCAAACACCCAACAAAAGGACTGGAGAAATGCACTGTTGCTAATAACTTCTCAATGAAGTATTTATAAAACAAATGTAGCATTCATAAGGAATCGAAGCTAGGTATTTTTAAAATAAAATGAATAAGATTATGTTATAATGGATGACTACCTTTGCTAAGTTGATAATAAAAGACACATCATTGTCATACAAAAGTGCATTTATGAGTGGTTGCATGCTTGTCAGAATTCTTTATAATGTATTATTAGTTCATCAGTCAGCTTTCTAGACCCTCAGTGTGATGTTCCATGTTCTCCCATTTTAAGTCACTGGATGAAGATAACCTAAAGTCTAAAATCATATGAAAAGTTTTTCTTGGTAACACATTACTCTTCAATCCACCAAGAAGGAAAAACAATAGCCAATAAAATTAAGAACAATTGTATGCATAGCATAATGTAAATAGCAGAAACATTCTCAGTGTAATTGTTTTCTTCCATAAGTCAATCTTCTCACTACTACTAGGTGGAAATTATATTTTCCCTATTTTTTGTTTCAGTAGTTTTACGGAAGTTTCAGGGTCTCACTGTTTACAGCCTGCCGAGTGCTGGGGTTACAGGCATGCACCCATATCCAGTCACATTCACCATCTCAATGTGTCCCGGAGGCGGGGCTGGCCCAGTAGGCCCAGGGATCAAACCCTGGCCTCTGAGCCTGCTTGCAGGTGCTTTAATCTGCTGAGCTATTTGCCTCCCAATGTTTACTAAGGCAAAAAGGTGTTGAATGCCACTTAAAATTATTGTACTTTGGTGAAACCACAGTGAGCATTCTGTTATTTGCAATCATCTTAATTTTTTCCCTATAAGCATTGACTTTCTAAGAAAAAAAAAAGTTGCACTTAATAATAATAAAATTTCTATGACTTTAGAGTATATAATATATTCTCAGAAATTTGTCCAAAAGGCTAGATATTATTCTTTCTCATTGCATATACACATTAATCTGGGGTAAGCATTATTAATTGGATCCTGGAAATGATAAGACTAAAGAGTAAAGTTAAATAATTTTGTCCAGAGTATATAGCTGGTAAATTTTACATCTAGGGATCTGGATCACACTTGCCTAATATTGAATTTCAAGCTTTTCTCACCAGCTTTTAATGCTCAGATTAATTTTGGCAACAAGCTGGTTCTACATAATACAATTAAACTTTAGTAAAACACACGTAACTCATATTCCATCTCTGGAAACAACTTCACATCACGTTCTAGTTACTTTCATTATGTTGACATATGTTTCTGATATAGGGGAATGAAGCCCCCAGTCTGAAAGGTACGTGGGCTGAATTCAGGTTCTTTAAAATCAAAGAATGAATTTTAGGAACAATGGAGGTTAAGAGCAGAATATATTTACTAGGGGAAAGAAAGCTTTTGTCCAAGAGAGTGACAGAAGGGGGAACCTAAGCAAGTTGCCACAGGAGTCTCCCTTTTTTAGGGATTTTTATACAGCAAATCCAAGAGGCAAGGCAGGTGGAAAGTTTGAGAACTCACTCGGAGGACATGAGTGGGCCAAAACTATGGTCAACCAATAAGACCACCTGAGTGCAATTGTGCAGATAAAATTGACTAAATCCAGGACCAAATGGATTAAGTGAGTCACATAGCAAGCAGGCATGAATGCAGAACAGAGTGTTTTTCCTGTAGGGGCTGCATTAGTGACTCTTTCAGGATTCCTCAAGGTGAGAGACCTGTTTAGAATTGGTCCTTGACGTCTGTCCTTAGAGAGGCATGCATTTGTTTGCTCATTTGTCTTGAGCTCTGGCCCACGGTAGGGGTGTCTCTTTCTCTTACTGTTGTGTGGCATCTGACCTTCATACTGGCCCCTTCTGAGGGCCTGACCCCATCTGAGTGCCTACAATATTTCTACTTCACTCAGCTGCCTGCAACATTATGACCGGTCTCACACATGAGAACTAAGTTCCACCAGTATTTCCCCTTGTTTTATATGAATATACATGTGTATGTGCATGCCTTCCTGTGTGAATATATGAAATATATGTTCTTTATTGTCTTTTTTTATCTTGTTCCTGTATTGCATAACTTCAGATGTGGTAATTGTCAGTATTGTGTGGTGCTAATGGTACCTATGGGATAGTAAGAGAAGAGGAAACATTAAAGGACTTTACTACTTCATTTAGGGAAGGACTTAGCCATTTGCAGGAGAATGCAAAATAGGTGTCATGTCACCCCAAATATGACCTTGTTATTGTACTTATTTGAATATGGAATATGGTTTAAGAATATGTATATAGGAGCCAAGTTGACAAGCGGTAGACTTTAATTGTTAATTTGTTGCATTAATTTTGAGTAGGCTAAAACCAACACTGCTTAAAATTAATATGTATTTCTTTGAAGTAATAAGGTGTCTTTTACAAATCTTTTATAATGTACCTTAGGCTATCTCTCTCAGTCCCTATCTCTGTCTGTCTCTGCCTGTCTGTCTGTCTGTCTCTCTCTCTCCTTTCTTACACACGTAATAGAAAGAGCACAAACTTTCATTTGCTTGTTAATGAAAAATCATGAGCACAGGTTGGCAAGGGCCAATGGACAATGGAAGTCAGACCAGCAGGTCCACTGTGGCATAATACCACCTTCCTAAGACAGAGCTCAGCCTTATGATAGTGTGATGGTAATTCAGTTCTGCACATGAGGAAAGAAAGCACATGCACAGGCTGACCCTATACTCGACAAAGAAGGGCCATTTTGTTTTATTCTGCTCACATGATAAACTTGCAAAAACTGTAGTATGAGCACTGATGCAACTTTTGTCAATTTCATTTACAACTGTTTTTACAGGTCACGGAAGATTGATTTTTCAGCATTCTTCATGATTAAGATTTGAAGACTTTCCTTTATTACACATGAAACATTATAAAGAAAAGTAGTCAATTAAGTCACATAAGGCCACCCCCCATATTCTCTTTTCTTTTTTTCCCTGTATTTTAGGGAAGGGTCTACAGGGTGTTCAGGGCCTCCCTACTAGATTAGACTCACAGCGATCCACCTGTTTACAGCCTATCAAGGGCTGGGATTACAGGCTCGTGCCACTGTACCCAATCTCAACTGCCATCTCAGCACACCTCAGGGGCAGGGCAGGCAGGCAGGCCTGGCAATCGAGCACTCGCCTGTTCGTAGGTACTTTAATCTGCTGAGCTATTCCTCCATATTCTCATATGCATGCTTTTGAGATAATAAATTAATAGTTTTTTCTTTCAACATACACATCATTTTTGTATCTGATATATTAAGGTGTGTTCAAGTTAGCATTAATGTTTTTTAAAATTATCGTTTGTTTCACTGACTTATATAAACCAAGTATTCCAAAGTATCTCTTCATTATGTTTTTTTAAAATTTTATTTTATTTAGGAGAGTAAAAACAGAAGCAAAAATAAATAGAAAAGAAAGAAAGAAATACGGTAAAATACAACAAGGCATATGTTACATTATAAAAACAGGAATAGCTATTAACATCTGTTATATCATCTATTTTTACCTTCAAATCTGTGCTCAGATTAACAAATATACAAGATTGGGAAAATAATTGAATATTGGCACTTGCTTTCAAGAAATTTTAATTTTTTCCTTGTCTTTTTTTGTTCTAATTTATTTTAAAGATAATACAATTGATAAGACAAAAGGAATGGTACACACTTAAGACTAGTATTTTAAGGCATCTCCACACTGATTTCCATAATGGTTGCACCAGTCTACATTCCTACCAGCAGTGGAGAAGAGTTCCTTTTTCCTCACAGCCTCTCCCGCATTTGTTGTTAGTTGATTTCTTTCTGATAGCCATTCTTTCTGGAGTGAGATGGAATCTCAGTGTTTTTCTAATTTGCATTTCTTACATGGCCAGTGAAGTAGAACATTTTTTCATGTATTGATTTTCCATTTATATTTCTTCCTCTGAGAAATGTGTATTCATCTCAGATGTCCATTTTTGGATTGGGTCTTTAAATTTTGGGGACTAAATTTTTTTAGTTCTTTGTATAATTTAGATAGAATTCCTTTGTCTGAGGGATTTTGGGGTTTTTCCCCAATTTGTGGGTTGTCTTTTTAATCTGTTGGTGATTTCTTTTGACATGCAAAGCTTCTCAATAAGATGAAATCCCAGTTGTAGATTCTTTGCAGTATTTGCCATGCTGTTTGGGTTTTGTTCATGAACTGCCTACCACTATGTCTTCGAGATTTCCACCTACTTTGTCTTCCAGGAGATGGAGTGTTTCTATTTTAATGTCTAGACCTTTAATCCATTTTGACTTTAGCTTTGTACCTATTGGTAGATCAGGTCTGGTTTTAGTTATAACTAAGTAGTACTCCACTGTATAGAAGTGTAGTGGATTGCCAACTGGTGGTCAACTTGTTACACCCAGCTGAACCAAACTAGGGCGGTGCTGGGCGTGGAGGCCCACCTGAGGACTTTTGCCAGCAGCATAAGAGGCAGAACTGGAGAAGCTGATGGGAGGCTGTTAGGGTAGCTATTGGGTACTGACAGAAGCTGTTAAGGAGCTTTTAGTTCCTGTGGAGGACCTTGTCATGCTGGCTTTCCTTATGAAAGTCTGGTTGTTCCCGTCATAGCTTAGGACCTCATTGTCACTAAGGATAGGTCCAGTTCATTTTAGAGGAGTGCAGGTCCTCATTTTGAGCATCACTTCTTGGTTCTGGAGGGGCAGATGGTACACTGTTCAGTCTCTTGGAGAAGCTGGTTATGTTGGCTTTCCTGATAGAAAGTCAGCTTTACTCATCACTGGATGAACTCAGGGCCTCCCTCTGGTCCTTTTTGCAGGAGCTCTGGTTCTCACCTTGAGCATTGCTTTCTGGCTCCAGTGCAGATCCCTCTGCCTGGTAGCACAGATCCTTCATTCCACTGGCAAAGCCTTTCTTAATTCTGCCACTGGTCTTTGGATTTTCCCAGCACAGATCCATGAGTCAGATCTTCAAGAGGTGTTGTCGTGGGCTCTAAGCCTCTAGTTTGACTCATAGGAGGCACTGTATGGGCTTTAGGTTCTCAAATGGACTCATGGAAGACATTACTATGGGGTGCAAGTTCTAAGAAGGATTCCTTGGTCTTTAGTGTGTGGCCAGATTTCCTGCACTCTTTTGTACATGATTCACTGAATGGCTATTATAATCTTACAATAAATGTCCTGTATTGTATTTTTTCACCTGGCAAAACCCCAAGCTACAACACCTGGCTGCAAAAATGACACATTTGATGCATTTGAAGGAAAATGGATACACCCAGAAAATATACTGTTGAGTGAAGTAAACAAGACACATACATTCAAATGCCATATGGCATCTTTCACTCGAGTGTGGCTAAGTTCAAGCTAAGGCAGTGATAAAAGGAACAGAAAGGGACTAGGGGTGGATCTCCTACAATAGGGAAGGAGTCCAAGGGAACAAGTACAAGAGGTAAGGAGGATGGGAAAGGAAAGCGGAAGAAAGATGTGCCGTGTTCAAGAGCCTCACGACCTCAATTAACATAAACACTAGATGCTTTACGTGAGAAGACAAATGATGGCAACAAGTGGCCAAGAGGGGCCAGGGGAACACGCGGGAGGAAGGAGCGAAGGGGAAGAGGACATTTTGGAAAAGATTCTAACACACTCGTGTGACCAATCTGCACAGTGACTGTAAGTTGTACGAATTGCAAACACGTGCTAATTCATGACATACAATTTGAGAAGGGAAAGGCTAAGCCACCCTCTCTAACAGTGGGTCCATCTACTTCTTGCAACTCTACCCTTTTTCTGCCTGATTTTGACAGTCTATTGTCTGGTATCTACAGAGTAAGAACTGTTATTTCTTGCAGAAGCAGCTTCTTCTCCATTATGTGTGCCCTCTTTTTTTATCTCCGCATGCTTCTCGTTCTAAAGTCAGCTTCATCTGAAGTTAGCATACTTATACTAAAACTTCCTTGCAAACAGCCCACGACATGGGCTATTGTTCTCCAGCCCTTTACTTTTTCAGTCTGTGTTTCTTATATTTCAAGTGAGTTTCTTATAGACAAAAATAGTTTTTTGTTTTTTTGTAATCTTGATTTTTAATCTTCTCTTAATTTTTAGGCCACTGATGTCGAAGGCGAGTGTTCTAACAGCAGGTGAAATTTCTACTGTATTTATTGCTGTTCTGTGGCTTGTCTGCTTGGTAGAATTTTTACCTAAAATCTTTGTTCTGCCCTTTTCTGATTTTATCTGGTATTTACTATTATTCTCTCTTTGGTCCTCTGTTAATATGTCAGTTATACTCTTTTATTATTTATTTATCTATTTATTTATTATTGCGTTTTCGGTGGCTGTTCTCGAGTTCGCGCTGCGCACTTACACTGATCGAAGTCCTTCAGACTCACACTGTACATACAGCTTTATAAATAGCCCAGGTGCCCTTCGGAGTCTAAAATGTCAAATTTGTCCGCATTAAGCCTCGAGCACATTTTTAGTTACTGGATGAATTTTCCTGGAGCTGTGCTGGCGCCACACAGCGGTTCCCCTGGGAATTCTGCTTAAGTGTCCACACAGCAGTTTGTCTTCACCATTTTTGGAACAGCTACATGCTGTCAGACCTCGAGGCAGCTATCAATAGAAGAAAATTGTTTATCTTTTATTGTGCTAAGGATTGGAGCATCGACTTTCAAGCTATTTCACGCTGGAGAAGTAACTGCAACTTTAGTTTTTAATTATTATTGTTTGCGTCCAACCTGTTACCTAATACTCTTACTTCTTTGGCTTCTGGAAAACAGCACTTCACTGTTTTCCTTCTCCCAGTGGCCAACCACTCTTTCACAACTGTTCTGTCCTCTACTTCTTAGAGTTGCTGGTCGCAGAGCTCAGTAGTTGACTATGAGCCTAGGCTTTGTTTGTATGTTCTCAGCTACCAACTCCTGCAGTAAAGTAACTATCAGCCTTATCTCTGTGGTATTGATAACCAAATGAATAAGTTACTATATTTATACCAGTCTACTGACACATTTGCAGATGTGCAAATAGGTAAGATCTTAGATATCACTGAACGGAACACATTCGAAATTCAAATCTTTTCCTAAACCTGCGTCTCACTGAGCCTGTCTCCTGTGAGCTAACGATGCACTGTTTCTCTAAGCCACCTGATCTTCCTGACAGTGCCACTCACTTCTCTCTACTGTCCTTTTCCGCTAGTGAATTTCATTAAAAAACCCTATCAGGGCCTCCTCACCTGATGGCCCCCGGGGGCTTGGCCCACAGTCACCCCCATGGCAGGTTCCTCTTCATAGATTCCTTTCTTGATTTCCCTTTTCCCAAAAGGGCTTTGCCAGCGCCACCCCACATTATATCCACAAGGTGCGTACGTGTATATTTTTATGAGATATTTATAAGTAAAAGAACGCTTTCTTTAGACAAAAACATATTTCAAAATTTTATGCCTTTACCTCAATTTTCTTTACTGTATGTACATTCACCATTTAATTTTTAAAATATAAAATTGGTTTATTAAGTAATCTGATACAGAAAGATACATACTCATTTATTTTCTCATGTTAACTAATATATAGATATTTTCATTTCTTCCCAGAATGAAAAATTGCTAGTATTTCAGCATCTGATTGTTTTACTTCTAGTTATGTTCCTTTAGGTTCTATTTTGTGCGATGTAATCTAGCAATAAATACATCCTTCATGGTAGTCAGGAATGTGTGAACAACAAAGAGCCAGATGTAGCTTTCTCCAAGCCACGCGAAGACAATATTTCTGATCAGCTGTGTCTCAGCTCCTCAGAGGTCAATTAAAATGTGATCAGAGCACAAGACTGAATTTAGCTAATTAATTAAATGACTTCAAATGTATGATATATAGACTTTGCAGTGGCTTAAACCTAGCTTTGGAAACTCTATGTGCTTTTATTTAAATTTTTTATTTATGAATCTAGAACTCCCAAGATTATGAAATAATAAAAATAAAAATGCCTCACTAAGAGGTTTCATCATGGAATAGAGGTACTTGTGAATGTGCCATCTAATGTAATGCATCAGTATGCTTTAGATGCTTAAAAAGAATCATGTATTTTGAGATGTATAACTACAATATGGACAGATTTTTAATTGAGTTTTATAGTTTTTTAAATCTACAATGATGAGAACTAAGAGACAGATCATTTATGATACATTGTGCTTTGTTCATGAGTGCTACAAATCACGGACTAAAAGTGTGCTCTTTCAACAAGTTACTAAGCTTTGAAATTCCCTGGAGAATTTGGGTCTGAGGGTGTCATTGCATGTGATTTTTATTGTGTACTAACTTTGTTGTAGGTACGTTATATGCCAATCCCTACTCCTTGGCATCACTTTTTAAATAAAACATTGTTTTCTGGAAAAAAAAAATCAAAAGGTAATTTTCTAAATGAGCCTGTCAATTTCTAATCCTATGCTATTTTGATACTTGCTAATTAAATTGGATATTTTCATATTTTGTCCAATGACAATGCACTGGCAAAGTCTTGCATCCTTCCTATTTTTCAGTATAATTATTCTAACCCAATAGCTAAATGCCTTTGCAAATACCTATTTAGAAAAGCATATATAATGTTTAAATATTTATAAAAGTGAACAAATGTTGGAAAATTATGTGCTACATACCTTTTAAGGTATGTAGTTTTATGTCTTCTGGTGAATATTTTTGTTCAGTATATGAACAAGCCATCAGATAATTCAACTTGGCTCTTTTGTTTTTTGAAACAAATTCTGTAACATTGCAGAGAGTGATCTGTTTGTCTCAGAGCCTGTTCCACTGAAAGGGACTGCTCCGTGAGGCCAGTTATGACACAGATATTGCTAATACGGCTGTGTTTCCTATAATGAATTTTGGTCCAGAGCCATAAAAGCTTCGCGCAAGATCACAAGAAAAGGAGACAATTTTTCTGAATCCATCTTTTTTTCTCTCTTCCTGAAGGGCAATGGCTCCTCCCAATGGACAGATAAACAGTTGAAAAAACGGTCAGTTTAATTTTTATGCCTCTTAAAAAGTAAACCAGCTTTTGCTAATAGGAACAATCCAGAAGGTTTGGGGTATTCTCTGAGAGTCAGCAGATTGTACTGTACATTAATTACCTACAGGAAATGACACGCGAGTCGGCTTTGAGAACAATTTGAATGTAAATATTCATTAAACAGGAAACAAGGCAGTGATTCCTAATTGAATGTGAATGTGATATCGTTTTTTTACAGGAAGATCAAGTTCATGAAAATTGCTCAATGCTTTAGTGATGGGCAGACACAAAACCCACAAATCATGAGAAAATTAAAGCCAAAAGCCCTTGCTTTCCGATTTTGCAGCCTGGCCAATGTTCAGCAATCTATGAAGCATCATTTTAGTGAGAAAGATGAGAGAAGGGTGTATGCGAGTTTCAGTGTTTTTCACAGAAAGAATCAATTATTATGGGCTCAGGGACTTTCTTAGAGAAACTTATTAAGTCGCAGTCATTTCTCCTAACATCTGTTAGTTCCATTTATGCTCCCCCAAGGAAATAGTTTTAAGTAGAAGTTGAAGAAATTCAGCAAGATGCTTGAGAATCATTTTGAATAAGATTCATTCTAATTCAGGCGAATTTCAAGTTTTTGTGTTTTAAAAAAATATAAATCTTATCCATTAAATGCTCCCATTATTTTTCATAAGAAATACATATGTTTGTTGTTGTTAGTGTTCTCTTATTGTCTAGCTCCTTTGCTTTCTTATATTTAGATAATATCTTTTCTTCCACTTGCTTCATATGTGGTAGGTCAAATGTTCGAGCAAAATACAAAATAATTTATTTGGGATTAATAATCTCAAAACAGTGTCAAAAGGACAGTGCTTTAAATTTTATTATTATTATTAATTATTTGTCAATACCGGGGACTGAACTTAGGACCTTGCACTTGCCAGGCAAATGCTTATTCTACTGAGCTATCTCTGCAGCCCTTTAAACTCAGTTTTACAAAAATGTTTCTCTGATAGCTCCTTTTGTAATGATGTCCTCATTCCTATCTCTACCACCCCATCTCAGATGGAGATAATTATAGTTCTCTATATAGACTGTTCAGTGACTTATTCCAGAATGATCTCACCAATACTTTATTGACATTCCTGTCATATTTTTATCTCAAATTATCACTTGATATAATTAAGCTTATTGCTTTGTACTTTAATTTTAAATTCTAAATAAATTTTGTCCTCAGATCTTCACATCCCTGTTTCCAGAAAGCAAGATACTCTAATCAAAATAATTTAATAGAGATATCCACAATAACTGTAGTTTGTGTCCAAGTGAGATTTAAGGTAAATTCACTTTCAGCAAATACCTATGGAAAGTATTGTAATGAACTCTCCCTTTACTGTTGGCTCAAGATATAGTGATGGAATGAAACAAAACAATTGAAGCAATTAAGAAATACACAGTTGATCATTGTTGATACAGTGCATATTTGTGAATTTTTCTAGTAGGCAAAATTTATTTGTCAGCCAATATCATTATGCAACACAATTTTTGATTTAGGGTTTATAGGTTCTCACTGAACATTTGTGTTTTGTTTTTGTTTTGTGGTACCAAGGATTGAACTCAGGACCTTGCATTTGCCAAGCAAGTGCTTATTCTACTGAGCTATCTCCCCAGGCTCCTCATTGAACATTTGGAACTGGTTGATGCACACAGTCCTAGCTGAAGCAGAATAAGGCGTAAAATCTACCATTTTATTTCTCTTCTCCTATTGCAAAAATGTCTCTTGTATGCTCTCTTTAATGCCATGATGTTTTTCACCTTACTGTAATTTGCTTTTTCATGTATTTGGTACCGGGTCTGACTTCGCAGACTGGACTCATAATGATCCTTGTGTTTTCAGCCTCCCCAGCGCTAGGATTACAGGCATGTACCACCACACCTGGATTCTCCTTAGTGTATTTTTGATTGAGGATTTTATTCGTTTTTGCTAAGATCAGAATGTATTCACTGGGGGAAAGAAAGTTCTTGTCCTAGAAAAGGACAGAAGGGGGACCTGAGCAGCTTGCCCTGGGAAGATTCTACTCTTTAAAAGATCCCACCAGCTCTGCTGCAGAGATGCCCCGCATCCTTAATTACAAAGTGATTTGATGCAGAGACATTCATGAGACTAACCTGTTGATTGGTTGAGAAAAATGTAACCAAAGGTTCCCAGGAAGTTGTAAACTTTATACTATTGAGAAAGGATAATTCCATACTGTTCAATTTAGGGTTACTGTGACTTTATAGAAGAGAATTATCACGAACAATCTCTCATAATTGGAGCTCTCTGTGAAATTTAAAATATATGCTTACTGTTGTTGGTATGGCTTCCTGTTGGAATGTCTTAGCCAAAGCAAATTCCGGACCTGGTCTTCTGGGAATTTTGAACAAAATAAAGGTTACTAGAAAGAGAGAGAATAGAGCAGGACAAGTAGACAGACGGGATTGATGCAGATGTCAAAGGAAAGCTGGCATCAGGGTTCTCAAGGATGAGTGGAAGGAGAGATAGAGGCGCTGGGTGCCAAGCCGAGGACCTCAAGACGTGAATGCTACCTTGAGGATGTGGATAAGAGAGTACTTCTTGGGTTTGGCATATATTTGTGAGCACTGTATAAAATGCAATTGTTGGAATAATATATCTATGATATTCATAATGAGTGAGTTATATGTTCCCTTTAGCCATAGTTATTAGGTCTTAATCCATACCAACATAATATCTAAAACCTACAACCCAATGTGACTTTTTAATTGGTGATATTTTTGAAAATGATCTGGATAAATAATATATATTAATTCCTCTAGCGTACTAATCAGATAATCCAATATAAATAATCCAACAGACATGTATCCTCCAATTTTTCTTGTTTTCTATTTTGTTTGTCATAGTTCTACATTAGTTACTGCTCAGGCATCTGTTGGGTTGATCTTTGGGGTTTTGTTTGGCTGACATTTATTGTGAGTATTAAACATATTTATTACATTTAAGCGAGATGAACTATAAGGATAGAATTAGAAGGTAACATTTATTACATATTCTTTTGTTTTATTTTATTTGCATGACAAGTTATCTTTAATTTATTAAAGATTTTATTTTATTAATTTAAAAAGAACACATTGTATAAAAGCCATATCTTAGGACAAGCTGTGTTTCTCTGTGACTCATTATCAGAAGGACCATCTGGAGACATGAAAAGAAAAATCTTTTCCCTGCACTCCAATGAAAGCATGATTATCTACTCCATGTGAAGAGAGATTTGGGAGGCTTTCCTAAATGTGCATTTCAAGGACTGAGGAATTGTCTATCCCGCTGAAGAGCAGGAACAACACTTAGGGCACGGCAAAGTTAAATGAATTTCAATTACTAGAAGCAAACATACAAACATCTGTAATTCTAATGGCCATAATAAATCTTCGCAGTTGAAAAAAGAAAAAAAATAGTTCTTGCTGGCTTGATAATTGGATCAATTTTTCACTTATGGGCTGTCAATTACTTGACATTTTAATGCATGCCAAATACAGCTAAAAGTATTTTAATTAGAATAACGTTGCAGAAACTCACCCTACAGCGTTAATTGTGATTCTGATGCACAAAATGTGCATCTGAATATCTATTTACTGAGCAGAAGTTAATTAAAAGCCTAGCTTTATATTGAACATGTACTGGAAGAAAGGGAGGGAAAATAATTGACATCAGAGTCCACTATGAAAAGCTAAGTAAGCTTGCTAAAACTTTTTAAACAAGTTGCGAATTTCATTAGTATTTTGCATGGCACTAGAACTCATAAAATTCAAATATATATTTCTGCTATTTCAGACACTTGCATTTTGTTGGGATAGTATGTTATAATCACGTGGTTATTTTCTTTTCTTTTCAAGCTACCGTACTTGAGATGAGTTTGGTAAGAGTTGGGTATGGCTGTGGTACGATTTACCATTTCCTAAATGATTTGGGTTGGCTTTATAAGATGGTGAGATTATTTTGAAGACTAGTTTTCTCTCTTTTCTTATCTATGTTCTGAACCAATTAAGGATCAAAATAAAGGGTAAAAGGATAGCAAAATAACTTTAGTACTGCAAAAATATCATATATTTTTATTGATGTTAGTGTGAGAGTCATCATACCAACCCTAAATGGGACTGCCCCTCCCTGCTTGAATGTAATACATTTATAGGTTATTTTGTCCACACATACATTCTAGAGAGTTTACAATTGTGGAAAAACTTATCTTCCATGTTAGAAAGAAGAGTCCTTAACATCTATAACATGTGCTCGTGGTTATTCTTTTAGCAAAGCCTTAATATAGAGAAAAGAAAAATGGTGACTCCCAAGGAACATTTGCCAAATGCAAACGCTTTATCACCATGTGATCAGCAAACCTGTTATGTTGACATCATTGTATTAAGACACACCTAGCAAAACACACTCCTTGTTGCATCTTGGTGGGTGCTTGAAGTGCAATTTGGGGTACCATGTGTGGTCCCTGTATGCATGGAATCATTTCTTTGTCCTGCTTTCTGGTCCACAAATAACTTTGTTCCTTCTGCTCATCACCCATGGTGTTTATGCCCTGCATCCACCTAACCAGGCTGAGTCCCTGAAACTGGGAGGCAGGGAAGCCTCTCTTCCTCCAACTAGTGGAGGACCACACCATTGTTCAGCTGTTGCACACTAGTTCAGAGCAGACAGTTTTTGAAAGGATGAGGTACTAAATCTCTCCTCTTCAGAGCAAATTCTATGTTAGTCTCATTTGATCAAAAAATCATCAATTAAAATCAATCATTCCCCATCAAGAAAACTGTCAGGAATAGGGGAAGGAGGGAAGAGTGTTTATGGAGCAATATTCTTCTTATGAAAACCTGAAAAGCAGAAACAAAAATACTAATGTGAACCTTGGAGCAAGGTTGTTTGGTTCTGCCACTCGGGGGCTTTTGTGGCTGCATAGGAAATTAAGTATTATTTTTAGTTATGGAAGTTTCTAATTCTGATGGAGCTAGCATTGAATATCCAAATCACTTTGAGTAGAATCAGCAATTTTATAGCATTCTTTTTTTTTTTTTTTTTTTTTTTTTTTTTTTTTTTTTTTTTTTTTTTTTTTTTTTTGGCAGAAATGGCGATTGAAGCCTTACACTTGCCAGACAAGCACTTATTCTACTGAGCTATCTACCCGGCCCCTAGAATCAGCATTTTTAACCACATTGTTTCTCCTATTCTATAAGCATGTCCTCATCTTTCTACTTATCTGTGTCTTCTTGCATTTCTTTTAATTTATTGTACTTTTTAATGTATAAATCTTGCACTGTTTGATTATGTTTATCTCTAAGTAATTATTACATTGATTTTATTGTGAGCATGAACATGTTCTTAATTTCTTTTCAGATGGCTTTCTTTAACAATGTGGAAAGACAGTTGATTTGTGTGTATTGATTTTGTATCTCACAAAGGAACTGAATTTATTTATTAGTCCTAGAAGTTGTTTCATGGAATCTTCATGGTTTTCTACATATAACAATTATATCATATACAAAATGGCAACTAAGTTCATTAAAAGATATTAAGTATACTAATTGGGAAAATGCAAATCAAAACCATCATACCAATTTATACTTTTTACCATCAAGAGATGGAGCCAAACTTAATGTACCTCAACAAATGGCAGGTAAGTGAATGTGGAATATGCATAGAGTAGGATATTTTTCAGCTTTAAAAAAGGGAACCTGCCATATATCACGACATGGGTGAAAATGGAGGACATAATTTTAAATGAAAAATCCAATTATTGAAAGAAATTATTCCAATTACATGAAATGTCTAGAATAGTCACAACCTGATTTCAGGCTACTGCTTCTGTAGTTGAGGATTTCATTGTCTTCATATGGAAGGATGATGTGTCAAAAACTAGGAACCAAAACGTGGTACTGTTATTACTGAAATTCAACAGACGCACGGAAAGAAAGTAGGAGTACCATAGGAAGTAGTAGAAAACAAGCCAAGCAAAATAAAGCTTTGGCTTTCTGTCTTAGTCAGCTTTGTTTTACTGTGCAATAATGCCTGCAATACTCACTGTATAAGGAAGAGTCCTTCTAGATCACAGTTTTGGCGGGTTCCGCCAGTGCTCTCTTCTTTAGGGTCTGTGAGAGCACAGGTACATGATGATGAGAACGTGTCAAAGGAAGACGTTCACATGGCAGTGGCCAAGAGGAAAAGAGTAAGGGCTAGGGGGATGTCCTGACTCCCCACGTCCCCTTCAAGTCCTGTACATGTTCTTTATGACCAGTCTTCCTTCCGGTAGACCTCACCTCCTGAGGGTCTCAGTGTCTGCCAGTGACGCCATAGATCGGTGTCCAAGCCTTCAAAAATAAGCTGTTGTACTGAAATCACAGTTCTCCCAGAACGAGAAGAGGAGTGAGATGATGAGAAAGAGGACTGTTGTGCCATCTCCTTGGAGAGATAAAATAAGTCTTCTACTTTGTAGTTTCTAGAAGTTCAGTGACCCAACAGATTCTTAGTATTGCTAGAGGGAGCTCATAAAAAAGGGCAGCTGTGGGTTGTACGACAGGAAGGTGCAGGTTAAAAATCAGCAAGCTAATATCTCCTTTTTTTTGTTTTCATGCTGTATGATTCATGCCAGATCTCTGAGGACCAAGCTCCGGGAAAACGAAGAGAATGTTTTACTTTGCACATTCAGCAAACTGACATGCAATCCCTAGTGGTAAATTGCAGAGACAGAACAATCCTGTTTGTTTTCTCAGAACTGTTCTTAGAGAACAGAGGAGGAAATCTTGTGTTCTTTAAAGTCTTAGGAGGGCTTGCCAAATAGCTCAGGGGA